>PVKB01004922.1:0-118739 GCA_004027205.1 Ctenodactylus gundi | reverse complement strand
TTTATATATCCTTTAGGTTACATCTGGGTGGCGTGTTGGTTCCTGATTTGCAGAGGCCAATCAGGCCATATGACGTGTCCGAATGACGTGACTCCGGGGCTGGTCTTTAGCCTACGCGCACGTGCAGTGGCAATTGTTTGCTAATCAGCCGGCCGGATGCCGGCGCCATCTTGTAATGGCGTTTGCAGGCTCTCTACACACCACCATCCTCCCAGAATGGGATTGGACAATTTCTTCAGAGGAGGAAAAGCAGAGATGAGCAAAGAGGTCAGAGAAATGTCCTTGTCCGAACAAAGATGACAGATGACGGCAGCTGGTGATGAACAGGAAATCCAAGTGGCCAAATGGGAAGATGGGTTTCCAGGAAGCGCAGGCAGAGCCCCTGCCGCACTGTGGCTGATGGGCAGTGTGGAGAAGGACAAGGCTCTGCTTACACAGCGGCCCCGTTATCCCCAAGCACACTTTCAATTTGCTTTCTGAATTGTTACTGATGATTTCACTTAAAAACACTAAGATTTGTCACTTCCTGTCATTTTATTATCTGGCTTTACATACAGTATAAAATATTTGGACTTTTACTTTAGTCAATAATTCTCAATGGCATAAAAAGCAAAATAGGAGTTGTCAGGGAGTTTCGAGATACAAATAAAGAAAACCAAGAGATATTACAATAACTAAGGGGGAGGTACAAAAGAAGTTTCGAGTGGAAGTAGTTTTTTTTTTATTATTTGACAGGGTTTTTTTCTGTAGTCCTGGCTGCTCCTGGACACATTATGGACACTGAAATTATGTCACTCATGGCTATCTTTGTGCCTCAGCCTCCCAAATATTAGGATTATAGGCATGTACAGCCAAACACAATTTGTATGGTGCTAGGTATTGAATTTAGGGCCTTGTGCTTGGTAAGCCTAACTACTCTCCTAGCTGACAGTGTTTACATGCATGAATTTAGATTGAACAAAAATATGTTCATTTTTGATTGTCTTTTGAAAGGTGGCTTGATTTACATTATTTATTGATACTACTTGGATGGTTTTGTAAATAGCGACAGATATGGAGACAATGGGAAAGATCCACATTTTTATGGGTTACTGTTGCTATAGGAACAGCAGGTATATATCCTCCTCCAGGTGCTTTACCTAGGAAGGAGAGGGCTAGTAGTTAAATGTAACAAGTATTTCTGAGCATTTATTTATCGGATTTAGCTCATAGAGTTCTGGCCTGGGTTAGAAAGATGTATGAAAGGACAGTTTCTGCTTTCATCCACTTTTCTTAATCCCGAGTAAGGCTAAGAGGATGAGAACTCATAGCACTGTGGTCTATAAACAAAAGACGCATTCATGCAGGAAATATTTGCAGACAAGACACTCATTGGTGAGTGGAGGAGGACCAGAGGAAGAAATACAGAGTGAAGGGAAAAAAGGAGAGAGCGAAGATGGAATTTTTCTGATTAAATTACATTTATGAACATAATCAACTTTTTTGGTTAAACCTGACGATTTCGAACTGCTACCTGTATTTAAAAGAAGAAAGAAAGAAAGAAAAAGTGAAAAGGCCAGGGTTCCCTACTAAGGATCCTTCTTGGCTTGTTGGCCAGGAACCTTTCTTTTGTTTATTCAATAAATTTTTTCTTACTTATTTTTTTGGGGAAAAAAAGAGCAGCTAGAAAGGAAACTCATATATGGTTCTGTGTGTCAGTTTGTTTCATGAAATGAAAGGAAAATGGAGATTTTCCTCACATGTTGTCAAGCTTTTATGCCTACAACCAGAAGTGACCTTGAAGGTGAGCTAGAGTTCAGCCAACTGACAAATGATAGCTTGCCCACTCCCATTTGACTACCAGCCAGTGTTTACCATCTGGGTTGAAGTTTCCAAGTCAGGCATGAATAAAGAGATCAATAAACAGCACCTGGTTTTTTTATACACATTCCTTCTGTCAACAAGGAAAAAGAGATTACGTTTCAGATTCCCAGTAAGATGTGGGGAGGAAAAAGCTCACTCACGTCCAAAACCGATTTCTATGTCAGGGAAAGAAATTGCCTAATCTTAATGGGATTACATGGGACATGCCTGATGCACTGAGGGGAAGGTTTGTTTAAACAATGAGATTTTTTGGAGGGACTGGGATCACATTCCTTTTAGGCCAACTGTGCTCGATTAACACTCTTGTGGTTTCTGAAGCACGAATTCAGCCATTCTTTCAATAAAAACAAATGAGAGCCTACTATCTTCTGCTTCCAGTCTGTTGAACTATGTAAAATGGTTGCCACACTGGTTAACAAAAAGAGCCTTAGAGAAGAAATCAAATTGCGGCAACAGTCATATTGGAAATTTTAAAAAAATAAATCAGGGATGGAAGAATGCCTCAGGGGTTAAAGCCCTTCCCTAGCAAGCACTAAGTCAAGTGCTAAGTACCTCAGCTCCATTCCCCAGCACCACATACACTGAACACGGTGGCACACACCTGTAATCCCCGCACTCGGGAGGCTAAAGCAGGAGGGAGGATTGCAGGGAGTCCAAGGCCAATTTAGGCTCCATAGTCACTTCAGGACCAGCCTGGGCTCCAGAGAGAGACCTTGTCTCAAAACAAGCAAACAAACAACAAAAAATTCCAAATAACTGACTACTAATTTCTCTGGAAACTTTGTATGAACAAAATAGAATTTTGAGAATTGGTAACATCACTTATTTGCAACAAATAACTTCAATAGAGATGAAATGAAAGAGAGTAGAAATTTCATTTACTGTGAAAATTGATACAATTTTTGTAATTTGTTAAAAATATTATCTATATTTTGCATTTGCATTTTTATTTCTGCAATTCTGCAGTCACTGCAAAGATTTGTTTCAGCCCTATCATTACAGTAAAAAAAAAAAATGCGACGATGAATTTCCATCAGTAACTATTTGTGTCGTTTCGGGATCTTTTTATGATGACTTATGTGACATATAAACAACTTTTAAAAAGTGCTCATGTGGCAATGCTGAAATACTTTCCCATTGCATATTCCAGTGATCAAATAGATTAGAATATGAATGTTAAACACAATGTAGATTGAAGCAACAGATACATGCATATATCAATGTGATTAAATATTTGGCATGTGAACCACATGCTCTTTAATGTGTTCATCTCTCCTGCACAATAAAAACAACAATTACACTTATGTGTAATATCATTTAATATTTTTCTAATTTCATATTATATCACAAAAAAGTTTATATGTACCTCTACATGCATGCATAAATATGTTCATATTTATCCTTGTTGAATATGACTTATATGATTCTGACCTACTCAATGCAACACAGGTTTAATTTGGTTGGTAATGTATCTGAGTTTTAAAAAATCTTGCAGTGCATAAGCAAAGCATATAAAAAACCCTTTCTAACTGAGCATTAATATATGATAAGTAACATCCTATCTTTATTTTGAGGATGGTCAAAAGAAAACGTGATTTTTGTATCCCCATAACAGTTGAGAGCTTCTGAATTAGAGCACTGGCCATAGAGAAAACAGAAAAACAATGGTGGTAACACGGGAGTGCTGGCGAGGAAGAGGGAGGATGCAACCTCTGCAAGTTCCCACCTGTAATCAGTAGCCGAGAAATGTAACACAAGTGATGCTATGAGAAGAAATCTGTAGAAGTCAATGGATAAATTACTTCAACTTGCATGATATTCACTTGCATAAATCCTTTTCCCTACTAGATTTATCCTTTTGTTAAAGCACTTCTAATTTAATTTTTTCATAAAATGTCTCTCTCAAGGATTGGGATTTCCCATTGAAAGAAAACTTATTTAGTACAAGGAAGGATTGCTTATAAGAAGATCATATTTTAAATATGCATAGATAAACAAAATGAAGTCACTGCTGTCACGGAACCAATTATAAAACAGCTTACTTTCAAGGTATCTTGAAGGTAAAAATAAATATGGCAAGAACAACATCCACAAGGGTCAATGTCTTAGAAGGGGAAAAGGGAATATGACACTATGTCATGAGCTTAAAATGGAGTAAGCTAATTTTGGTTTTAAGCATTAAAGGAACTGAAAAGTAATGAAGAAACATCTGCTTAATTGTGTATTGTACCATTATTTCCGAGTATGATATGGGTTGTGAAGGGCCTGAACATGACAAAGAATGAACAAGGCAACTGCTTGACAATTTCCAGAGAGGCCATTCAGTGCGTCTATTATTTATTGATGAAGTAGGATATAAAAGTAAAGGTAACAGAAGACATCACAAAAGAAATTTTCTACTTCCAAGATCTCATAATTTAGATGTAGCCATTACAGTGTCAATAATTTCAACTTTTCTTTGAAACTAGGGATTGAATCCAGGTCCTTTGCTGAGTTATATCCCAGAGCATTTTTCAGTTAATATTTGACATAAGGTCTCTCTTAGCTGTGAAGTTGCCCAAGTATTGCTAAATTTGTGATCCTCCTGCCTCGATTTTCCAGAATGACAGGGTTGTTAATGTGTGATACTATGCCTGGCTTGACTTCTTTCAGATACACTCATAGAACAGCCAAATACTGGCCAAATACTGTGCATTAAATGATAGTATTTAGGAAATATGAAAGAGCAGATTAAATTGCAACCTGGAAATCAGCAAATGGGATCATTGTCTCTAACATATATATAGTTGACTTGTTACCAAACATTGCTATATTTCAAGACTGCTTGGTCTTTGTGTGTGTGTGTGTGTGTGTGTGTGTGTGTGTGTGTGTGTCCTATCAGTTTGAAAAGAAATGAAGAGACTTGTTAATTTCAAAAATCAGATCATGCATTACGTATGTCCAATACTTTTACATTTTACTTGGTTTTAATAATTGTACTTTTTTCAGTTTGTGAAGAGAAGACTTTATAGGGAACCTTACAAAAGGGGAAACAAATTGAGGGTAAAGCTGCTGTTAGTGAGAAGGGGGACCCAGAGAGGTGGCTTGACCCGGTAGAGCTCCTGCCAGAGGGGAAACCCGGAAATGTGGTTTGTCCCTGCGGCTCAGTGTCTAGCGCTTTTTTATAGTTGAGCTGGATAAGGGGGTGTCCTGTGCTAAGCATCTTAGTCACTAAAGCTTATTGATAAATTCTGAAAACTTAAGCTGCTGCTGAAGCCCTCCCTCTCCTCCAGAACCCATCAAGTGGTTCTTAGTAGTAGCAGGGAGAGGCAGGAGTCAATCCTATCCTTCAGCGACCTTTGGCAAGGAATTGCAGGAGTGGCAAGAATTAATCCTACATATCAGCAACCCCCCCCCCATGTCTGGAGAACCCTGTATTGCTAACTGCCTATAATCGCATTGTCTTCTCTCACAATCACCCCTTGGATTGTTTGATCCTAACTGTCATTAGGGGATTGGGACGATGGCTGCTCTGACTACTTCAAGCTGGACAGGGACTAGGAGCATCTCAAGATGGGCAAACGCTAATCTAATCTAGTGAGACAAGTTATTCTCCAAAATAAGATGGCCTTAACAGCCATTAAAGAGAGAACTTATCCTATTATCAAGGCAGAGTGTCATAATTTTGATAATACATTTTATGTGCTCCTGAAATTGAACCAACAATTTAATGCTCTGTACAAATGTTATTCATCCTTTGATAAAAATCTTTTAGTTCTAGGGATCTTTATCTTTATAAGGTTGCAGTTTGGACTTTGTTTATCAAACAGTCTGTTGCTATTTGTTCCCCCTAGACTACAAGTCATCAAGCTGCAGATGCCTGTCTAACCAAAAAGCCAGCAAAGCCAGCCTCCTGACTTCTACTGGGGACCCTTAGGTCACTCCTCTTTGGAGTGCAATCCTGAATGCCAACACAAAAATTACACTTTGTAGTGTCTTGTACTGTTCTTTAGATACTTATATTTCCAATACATACCTAACACAGGTTTATATTGTATACTTAATATTATATGCCTGATGGAACTAAAAACTCTTCAATTATGAATATGTTATATACATTTTCGGTATGCTTGAATCCAAACTGTGTAAGAAGTCCTATAAAATTGAACAGTACCAGTGTATGTTTATAATATGAAAATGTTGAAAACTATATATAAAATATTTGTTTTTCTCAGTGAACCATTCTATGATGGATTCTTCCAAATCTGAGAATGATGAATACTTTGGTAAACTACATGGGATTTTAATGTACAAAAAGTTCATCAAATATTGGGATGATGTGGAATCCTTCCAGGCCAGACCAGATGACCTTGTCATTGCTACCTATATGAGGTCTGGTAAGTCACACTGGTACATCACAGTGGTTTCTTTTTCATACTATAAATTATAAAGTCACCTTGAATAATAAATATGAAAAAATTCATTGTTGCACACTCATTTTTCTTATAAATAACAAAGTCATAGTAGTTCTTAAATACATACAGAAAGAGAGGCTTGCATTAGCTTGATTCTATGCACTCCAACGACTATTGAAAAAATTTCTATTACAAAACAGTATATTCTCTTGAATTTGGCTTAAATTAATTCCTTTTTTTTAAGAGAATATACTCCCAGTACACAATGCTCACATGAAGTTGGGGAATTTTGAGCACATATGTATCAAGTCAACTTCATCGTCCCTTTGAGCCCTCCCTGTCTGCCTTCCTGCCTTTTCCCTCATCCCTTAATATGCCCCCAAATGCACTCATCGGATGCTTCTGTTTATTTGTGATCTGGGTTTCTCAGATTAGAGAAACCTTGTGATATTTATCTTTCTGAGTCTGACTCCACTGAGCATGATCACCTCCACTTGTGTCCACTTATCTACAAGTGAGCCAAATCTGTCTTTATGGAAGAGTATTTCTCCATTGTATATGTAAACATTTTGAATGTTATTACCATAGACCTTTAGAAATTAGAACATTTCAATCCAGACTTCTCTCTGGTTGCTCTATTTACCACACACACACACACACACACACACACACACACACACACACACACACACAAACATGATCAACTTATCAAACAAAGTTTGTCTTTCTTATTGTGTTCCTCTGTGTCTCCAGTGCTGCACTCAGTGGCAGCAGGGCGCCTGGCATCTGAAGAGGAAACCCGAGAGCGACTCCAGCCTTAGCTCTCTTGCTTCTTCCTGTCCCGGGAGGGTCAATGCGTTTTCCCATTCAGTCTTATGCTTGTGTTTTACAGTCAACATCTTACGGGGTCGCATGTGTCCCTTGCTCCTGCTTGTTCTGCTCCCGAAGGCACCCTCCCAAAACACACCCCTGATAGTCTAACTCTGTTTCTGAATATGATTTCACACTATGATTAAAACTCAAACCCTTTAGCACGAACTGCTGGCAATTTGTGTGTGTTTGTATCTGAGGTCTTGACTTCCAACATCTTTTAGCTAAATTATTTGATACATGCTGCATAGCATGTTTACCATATTTTTCCATACAACTATGAATTTCTTAGGTACTCCATGTGACGTCACTCAAAAGAGCAGCTAAGTGTCCATGCCTTCCTTCTTTCCTCATATGAAGGATGAATTTATGACAATACCAGTTAAGCCTAAGGTTGATTAGTCTATTCACAACACAGGCATTTTATAGAACCACGTGGGTGTGATAGAGGGAATCAGGAGGGATGGGGCAGGGATGGGGAGGAGAGCCAAAAGGAGTAGGGGAAGGGTCATCATTTTGATGAAATGTATATGTGCTCAAAATACACAAGCTGAATGGAACTACTGGGTATCACATATACATAGTAATAAAAATGGAAAAGTTATAAAACACCCACTGATTTGAAACATAAGTGATCCTTCAAAACCTATCCATTAAGAATATAACATGTTGAGAGGCTGGAGGAATAGCACAGTGGCTGAAGCACTAGTCTGACAAACACAAGGCCCTGAGTTTGACTCCCCAGCATCACATTTGCTGAGCCTGGTGGTGCATGTCTGTAATCCCAGTATTTGGGAGGCTGAGGCCAGAGCACCACCGTGAGTTTGCATGTTGAAGATAATTTAACCATTGTCATTATTAATTATCATGCCTAACTTTTCAGAACGTCACCATAAAGCATGGATTTATACTTCCTGATGTTCTCCAAATTAAAACCCAACATAAGGACTGCAAGCTATCAGAAAAGACATGGCTGAATGTGTGTGTGCTGGCATTACTTGGTAGTCAAGAATTATTTTTAACCAAAAGAAATTATTTTCTCACAATTCTAGAGACTGGGAATTCCCAAATCAAGTGCCAACAGGGTTTGTGTCCTTAGTTGTAGATGGCTATCATCTTGCAGTGTGCTCACACTTTCTTATCTAACCTTGATTACTTCCTTGTTCTAGTGGGTCACATTGAGGGCTTACCTCAATATAAATATAAATTTCTTGACATAAATTTCAGCAGCCAGGATGTCACTCCATTGTATTAAGTATATTTTCTAACATTGTTGTGAGTACTGTGTAAAGAATGACCACAGTGAAAGAAGCGGGATTAGTTAAGAGATTAGGAAGTAAAAGGTGTCGTTGGTCAGGCCTAGTGTGGTTTCTGGGAGGAACACTTGGTTTATACCCTCTTCATTTCCATGTGGAGAAACTTCTGTAATATAACATTCTGTAATGTAACATTCTTGGCTTTTTACTAAACCTCTCGGTCATTTTTTCTGTTGTATTGGTAAGTGAAGACCATTGGTCCACATTTCTAAATAGGCGAGGCAATTCTATTAGTTAGTTTTGATGACTCTTCTGTCAGGGTCTGGGAACTAGACTTGTATATCTAATGTGCTACAGAATTTGGGATCCAAGAATATACAAGTATATAAAAATAATAATATGAAAGAAAATAAACAACAAACTGATTGCAAGGCCAGAGGGTAGCTCGGTCGTAGTGTGCTTGCCTAGCATGAGTGAGGTCCAGAGTTCAATCCCTAGCACTGCAAAAACAAGTGACTGCAGCAGTGTTGGGAAAATGCTGAGCTACAGGAATACACCAGGTCCAGGATAAGAGAAAAGAGGACGGGCATGTAAACCACATGTGAGGGTGAAGATGTTTGGAGAATGCTTTCCAGAGAAAGTAACACTGGACCTGAGGTTCGGAGGTTCTGTGGGAGAGACTAAATGAGCCATGGAGAAATCAAAATGGCACCCTCATGTCAAAGCTGGTTGGAAAAACAAATTTTATTTACAGTCCTCCAACCTCCGTAGTATTCTCTGATAAGCCTAGAACACAATATTGACCATATTTTTAGGTCTGCAGAACAAATCTCCTTAGATCTTAGTTGTAAAAATTGCCCTCAGTGTCATCTGCTGTAGCCATTCATAACTCAAACTGTGAAAATCAGATAATGTTCCCCAGCTTTGCTTTGCTATACTATTAATTATTTCTCTAGGCTCTTTTTAGCATCTTATAAATGTTTTTATTTTTCCCAGTTTTTTGATATGTGTAAGTGCAAAGTTTAAGGTTTACAATGAAGTTTAGCATTTTGTGCACCTACGTATCTTGTCAAGGTGACAGGGACTTTCCTTCCCTCCCTTCTCATTCTGTCGCTCTGTTTCACTTGGGTTTTCCTTTTAAGTTCCATAAGGTTTGTGATCTCGGAATCTCATATCAGAGAGACCGTTTGGTGTTTCACCTTCTGCTATGACTCACTTCACTAAACATGATGTTCTCAAGTTCCTTCCATTTGCCTGTAAAAGCCACCACTCTGTTGGACTTTATAAATGCATAGTATTCAATTGTGTATAAATACCACAGTTTGTGTATCCACTGCTCTGTTGATGGGTATTTTGGTGACTTCCATATTTTAGCTGTTGTTAGTTGTGCTGCTATGAACATGGGTATCCATATATCTCTGTTGTGTGTTGATTTGGCCTCTTTTGGATATATTGCCAGGAGGGGTGTCGCTGGATCGAAGGGGATATTTATTTCTTGTCTTTTGAGAGCTCTCCATACTGCTTTCCAAAGTGGTTTTTCCTTTCTCCCCACAGTCTGGCCAGCACTGATTACTATTTGACTTGTTGATATAGGCCATTCTCTCTGGAGTGAGATGGTATCTTAGCGTTGTTTTGATTTGTATTTCTCTTATGGCTAAGGATGTAAAACATCTTTTCATGTATCCGTTGGCCACTTGTACTTCTTCGTGAGTGTACTGCCACTTCATTTCATTTGCCCACTTTTCAATAGGATCCTTTATTTTGGTAGGCTTACTTTTCTTCAGCTCCCTGGATATTCTAGTTATTAGCCTCCTATCTGAGATGTTGGTGGTGAATATTTTTTCCCAGTCTGTTGGTTCTCTTTTTACATTGTTGATAGCTTCATTTGCTGTGCAGAAGCTTTTTAATTTGACAAGAACACATTTGTTCATAATGGGGATAATTTCTTTTGCTCTTGGTGTCTAGTCAAGGAAGTCTTTGCCTACCCCTATGTCTTTTAGATATTTGCCTATTTTGTCTTCTAGGAGCTTCAGTGTTTCACTTTTAATGTCTAGGTCTTTGATCCACTTTGATTTGATTTTGGTGCATGGTGATAGGTGTGTGACTAGATTCATTCTTCTGCATGTGGATGTTCAGTTTTCCCAGCACCATTTGTTGAACAGGCTGGCCTTTTTCCATTGTATGCATTTGGATCCTTTGTCGAAGATTAAGCAATTGAGGGTATTTGGGTTTGTCTCTGCATCTTCAGTGCTGTTCCACTGGTCTATCTGTCTATTTTTGTGCCAATACCAAATTGTTTTTACAACTATCGCTTTATAGTACAGCCTGATGTCTGGTATTGCAATGCCTCCTGCTTTGGTCTTGTTGCTCAGGATTGCTTTGGCTATTCTTGATCTCTTTTGGTTCCATATGAATTTAAGAATTGTTGTGTCAAGTTCTTTGAAAAAACTTGTAGATATTTTGATAATAATTGTATTGAATCTATAGATCATTTTAGGTAGTATAGTCATGTTGACTATATTTATTTTGCCTATCCAAGAGCAGGTGATGCTTTTCCATTTTCTAATGTCTCCTTATAACTTCTTTCTTCAATGTAATGCGGTTTTCTTTATATAAGTCCTTCACTTCCTTGGTTAGGCATTTAATATTTTGCTGAGCTGTTGAGAATGGAATTGTTTTTCTGAATTCTTGCTCAATAAGTTCATTGTTAGTCTAAAGAAAAGCTGTTGATTTCTTAGTGTTAATTTTGCAGCCTGTGACTTGGCTAGATTTTATTACTTCCAGGAATTTCATACTGGAGTTTTCAGGGACTTCCATGAGATAATCGTATCATGTGCAAATAAGGAATGTTTGATCTACTTCTTTCCTGTGCAGATTCCCTTTATTTCATTTTCTTGTCTGATTGCCATGGCAAGTTTTTCAAGGACTATGTTGAATAAGAGTGGTGAGAGTGGGCAGCCTTGTCTTGTTCCTGATTTGAGAGGGAACGATTTCAATTTTTCTCCATTTACTATGATATTTGCAGTAGGCTTAGCATGTATGGCTTCTATGAGTTTTAGGAAGGGCCCTTCTATACCTATTTTTCTCAGTGTTTTTATCATGAAGGGGTGCTAGATTTTATCAAAGGCATTTTCTGCATCAATAGAGATGATCATGTGGTCATTCGCTCTTGTTGATATGGTGTATTACATTGATTGATTTACGTTTGTTGAACCTGCCTTGCATCTCATGGATGAAGCCCACTTGATCATGGTCTATGATTTTTCTGATTACTTGTTGGATTCTGTTTGCCAGAATCTTATTGAGGATTTTTGCATCTATATTCATTAAGGATATTGGTCTGTAATTTTCCTTCCTGGTTAAATCTTTGTCTGGTTTTGGGACTTGTGTGATGCCAGCTTCAAGAAATGAGTTTGTTAGTATTCCTTTACTTTCTAATTTATGAAATAGTTTGAGGAGGATTGGAGCTAGTTCTTCCCTAAAGTACTGAAAAAATTCTGCTGTGAATCCATCTGGGCCTGGACTTTTATTTGTAGGTAGAGCTTTTATTACTACTTCAATTTCTTTGTGTGTGATGGCATTGTCGTAGATTTTTATATCTTCCTCATTTAATTTTGGTATTTTGTATGTGTCTAGGAAGTCGTTCATTTCTTCCCAGTTCTCAAATTTGTTAGAATATAGACGTTCAAAGTAATTTCTTATAGTATTCTGAATTTCTGCAGTCTGTTGTAATTTTACTCTTTTCATTTCTAAGTGTGCTAACCTGTGCGTTTTTATTTCCTTTTCTTGATGAGGTTAGCAAGAGGTTTGTCAATTTTGTTAATTCTTCCAAAGAACCAGCTTTTTGACTCATTAATCTTTTTTATTGTCTTTTTAATTTCAATCTTATTTATTTCAGATCTGATCTTTATAATTCCTTCTCTTCTACTGCCTTTTGGCTTAAGTTGTTCTTGTTTCTCTAGATCCTTAAGGTGCATCATTAGCGTATTTGTTTGTGACTGTTCTGTTCTTTTGATTATGCTTTTAAGGCTATGAACTTTCCTCTAAAGACTGCTTTCATTGTGTCCCACAGATTTTGATATGATGTACTTCCATCATCATTTAAGTCTATGAAGTTTTTGATTTCCTCTCTAATTTTTTTCTGTAATCCATTGTTTTGTCAGTAGTAAATTGCTAAGTCTCCCAAGTATTTGTGTATTTTCTTCTGTTTCTGCTGCTATTTAGTTCCAGTCTTATTCCACTATGGTCTGAGAGTATGCAGGGAACTATTTCTATCCCTTTGTACTTGTTCAAGAATGACTTATATCCTAGGACATGGTCTATTTTAGAAAATGTTCCGTGTGCTGCTGAGAAGAGTGTGTAGTCAGTTGATGTTGGATGGAAAACTCTGTAAATGTCCATTATGTCCAAGTTTTCTATAGTGTCTTTCAGCAGTTGTATATATCTTTGCGGATTTTTTGTCTGGTTGATCTATCCATTTGTGATAGTGAGGTGTTGAAGTCCCCTACTATAATTGTATTGGGGTCTATGTGTCATTTCAGGTCTAGTAATTTTTGTTTTACATAATTGAGTGCTCTAGAGTTGGGGGCATATATATATATATGATTTCTTCCTGTTCTAGTGTTCCTTTAACCAGTATGTAGTGTCCATCTTTGTTTCTCTTCTCCTGTTTTCTTTTGAGATCAGATGAGTCTGAGATTAGTATAGCTACCCCTGCTTGTTTTCTGGGACCTGTTGCATGAAATATTGAATTGCAACCTTTTATTTTCAGTCTATGAATTTTCTTGTGGGTGAAGTGTGTCTCTTGTAGGCAGAAAATTGTGGGTTTCTGTTTTTTGATCCAGTCATCTAGTCTATGTCTTTTGATAGGTGAGTTGAGGCCGTTCACGTTTACGGTAATTATTGAAGTATGTTTGGTGTGGCCTGCCATAGTTTGGGTTTTTCCATGTTGTTTACTGGGTTTACTATTTTCTCCGCTGATTCTCCTCTAGCTTTTGTCTTTCTTTTTTCCTCTGGGTTCGCTTGCGTCATTGGCTTCTCTTTCGCTATCCAAGTTTCCTTTTAAAATTCTCTGCAGTGATGGCTTAGTGGCTGCAAGTTTCTTAAAGCTTTCTATATCATGGAGGATTTTAATTTCTTCCTCTGGTTTAATAGATAGTTTTGCTGGATATAGTAGTCTTGGTTGAAATTTGTGTTCTTTTAGTGTTTGAATGACATTGCTCCACAATCTCCTGGCTCTTAGAGTCTGGGTTGAGAAGTCTGAAATAATCCTGATGGGCTTACCATTGTAGGTCACCTTCTGCTTTACTCTTACTGTTTTCAGTATTCTCTCTTTGTGTTGGTTTTCTAGTACTTTAACTATGATGTGTCATGATGAGGGTCTCTTCTGATTCGTATTGTTTGGTGGTCTATATGCCCGCAGTAGCTAAATGTTCATTTCTCTTCTTTGATTTGAGAAACTTTCTCCCATAATTTCCTTGAATATGACTTTTAAGCCTTTTCTTTTGTCCTTAGTCTTCTCTTTGACTCCCACAATTCTCGAGTTGTTTCTCTTTGAATTGTTTATCAGTCATTGTAATGATTCACTTTCTTCTTTATTCAGTTTGCGTTTTTATGGTCTTTCTGTTCCTGCTGCATCATTTTGTCTTCTAAATCTGATAATCTATTTTAAAATTGTTCAATATGGTTGCTTATTGTGAAATTGTTCAATATGATTGCTTATTTTGACCAGTGCATTTTTCACTTCCTGGATATCTGCATTTTTTAAATGTCTCTGTTGTGTTCTTCTCTCATTTCTTGTATTGCCTTCTTTATCTTCTGGTTCATTTCTTCTTTGATAGCCTATGTTTGCTTCTCAAAGTTTTCTTTTAGCTTAGCTAGGTCTTGGTGCTGCTCTTGCTCTATGACTTTTATTTTCTGCTTCATTTCCTGTATTAATTCCTATTTTAATTCTTGCTTTCATTCAATATATTTCTGGGTCCAGAAGTTACCATAATTGTTGTAATTTTCATCTTTAGATTCTGCATTTTCAGGATTTCTAGTATGCTCTTCTGGTATATGAAGCCATTTTGAAGGAGATTTACTTCCATGTTTCCTATTTTCATTTTCCTTTTCTTTTTTTCCGTCTTTGTTTGTCTCTGGTTGTCTGTTCCTGGGTTGTGTGGTCTTACCACCAACAAGAGCCGTGCGAGGGGAAAGGTGATAGGCACTCACCCCGGTATGTCTCTGTCAAATGCTGGGAGATCACAGCCTCTGAGCTGACCACCTCTGAGAGGAGAGGGGAGATGGCAGCGTGTGCCCCTCGGTTTATTCCGATGCAGCTCTACCCAGTACTGGCAAACCCATTCCCTGTGAGGGCCTCCACTGTGAGAGGTGGCAGGGAAGGTGGCAGGGAGTCCCACCAGTTTACTCCAGAGAGGCTCTGTAGGGGTCTTGCAAAACCACCGTTCTGAGTGGCAGCGGGGAAGATGGCGATGACACCTGCTGCAGAGCCTTGGATTCACCGTATGTCTCTGCTGCGAGGGGCTGCAGGGAACACGTCTGGAAATCCTACTAGCTCCCTGCAGAGTGGACCTGCTTGGCCCTAGCCAAGCCCAGTTTGCACCATAGGCCCCTGAGGCAAGGGGTAGGGGGAAGATGTCTGAGAGATCTACCTGCCTCCTAGAAAGCAGCCCTGCCTGGTACTAGCTCCAGGCTCAGCAGCGGGTCCCTGAGACAAGGGGTGGTGAAGAAAATGTCCATGAATCCTACCAGCATCCTCTGAAGCGGCCCTGCCTGGTGCTTGGTGAGCCCAGGCTCTGCTGGGGCCCCTCAGTGTCTTATAAATTTATATGTTAGAGGAATGGTGTTTGGAATTAAAGAGCCATTTAAATACATTTTCAGCAATATAGCATTGATACCTTTGCAGTTTATTCAACTGTAAATTAAGAATTCCTGGATCCAGCTCTTGACTTTCAAATTCAGTGGAAAATCAGGATTTTTAATTTTTACAGGTACCACCTGGGTTAGTGAAATTGTGTACATGATATACAAAGACGGGGATGTGGACAAATGCAAAGAAGATGCAATTTATAATCGAATGCCACACCTGGAATGCAGAAATGAAAAGCAAATGAACGGTAAGTCCCAAGTAGGGTTTAGGCTACGTGCATAAAATGTAATGTGAACATCAGACCCAGAAAGCAATGCGAACGTCAGCGACGGTGGCAGTTAGCATTAGTCCTCGCTGCAGGAGAGTTGATAAATTTAAAGTTAAGTCCAGACACAATTTATAGCATACTATATGTCTGGTAGGAGTGTAAAAATCACAGATTTTATATATATCCAGTGGAATTTAGCAATAAGTGAGCATTTTTATTTCTATGGGCTGAAGTTGACAATGTTGTAAATACAGGGAAAAAAATATTCCTGAACAAGGAATATACTAAAATTGCACTCATCACAGAATCGTTTGATATTATGAAATTTAAAAATTACTTAAGTTGTAATCAATAAAAGGGTAATTGAAGGTGGTATAATAACACCTTGAAATGTTTGAGATGTTTCCTGAGAATACACCATGAGAGTAATATTTGAGGATAAAAGGCAACATGATGATGTTAGAATTCTACCTCTTTGGGTGCTTTTGATACCGCTGAGTGTTGAGGCATGTTGGTATATCTACATGAAATGTTTCTTATCAAAATTTTGGTCATAATTTATTCCAGATGATGAAACTGTATTTGATTTTATTATTTCTGTAATTTCCTTTGTCTTTCATGGTATTGGTGTGAACACAATATAAAATCATAAAATTACTCTTTTTAAGAAATCAATATATATAAATCTTTCCAATATTTAAAATTACTTATTAACTTTTACAAACCAAACAGGAGTAAAACAATTAAAAGAAATGGAATCTCCTAGGATAATAAAGACTCATCTGCCTCCACAACTTCTTCCAGCTTCCTTCTGGGAAAAGAACTGCAAGGTAACTTGAACCAAATGTTTTCAGAAGTTCACCAAATTAAAGACATTTTGCAGTTATCAGGTCAGATGTTGTATTCACAATGACACATATATGCCTTTTTTCATGGAACCTATAGGTTTTTAAGAGGTGTGGATTATATTGTTATATATTATATACTCAGAGAGCTTAAGTTTCATTCTGCCATTTTCCAGTAGCGATTCTGAGACGATTCTCTCTCTGCCTCAAATTGTCTGTAGAAGAAATGTAATCATAGTGTCTTCCTAAAGAGCAGTTGGAATGATTAGCTACAATTATGCTTTCAAACTGTTTGAAATATCCCTTACCATTTTTTAAGCAAAAAACAGTAGCTCTTTTCATATTTTGGTAATTACTGGTAGTATCTAATGTTATTTTTTTTTTTTTGCAAAAACATTTCACTTGTTATTGGAAAGAGCAATGAATGGAACAGAAAATGCAAAATTGGACACAAAATTTAATATTTTTGAATATGGATCTTAGTTCATTTTGTGGTAGTAAAATAATATCAAAGCCTCAGTAATTAATTAATATTATAGATTTATTACAAATTCCTTACAATTCCAAGATAGAACAGTATATCACATGAGAAGTGATGGAGACTATATACATGTGTAGATTCTGATCTGTCTACAACCCATATGTCTTCGAGGTGACACCCTGATTATCTTTTGTAACTCAAATCATTGCTCAAACATCCCACCTGTGAGCATCATAGATTAAGTTATATTCTTAAAACCTCAAAGTGAGAGGTAAATTTCACCTGCATTTTGAAGGCTACAAACCATATTCATTCATAGAAGCACCTGCCAAGTTCTAGTTACATAAGAAGTAATAACTCTTGGTCTCCATGGATGCAGAGTCCTCCTGAAGAAATAAAAAGTGAACAGATACAGTAAGACATCTAGAGGTCCAGTCAGAAAATAACTGTAACCTAGACACTCAAGACAAGCACAGCCTCCAGGAGCACATAGTATCTCTGAACTTTGAAGGATGTTCGTGAGTTAATCTATTCAAATCAAGAGACAATTAGTTTTAGGAAATATTTGAAAATATTACGTTTTGCTGAAAAATTAAACCTACACATTGAGAAGATTAAGGAAACTATATAGGATAGGATTGGGATCCAGAAACAGTAGAAGCCACTTTAAAAATTTTTGAGACTATTTCAATCATAACAAGAATTTTTGGATGTAGAAAAATGATGATTTACCTAATCAGCTTTGATTTCTCAAGATAATAACAAAAATTTCAAAGCACGAATAAAATTTGTCAGGTGCCACTAAAACTGTTCCTGCAAGCACTTGTAGTTTTATTAAAGATTCCCTATAATTCACATCAAACACTGAGGTACTAAAGTCCCATGTACTATCTTACCTAATAAAAGAGAAAAGATAATCTCAGTGATGCACCAGTCCATTCTGTGCAGTGGTACTGCCTGATGTATGACTTTTCACAGAGATCCATGATTGCAAATTTCAAAAATTCCGGTGTTGGTTAATCACAAACAAAATTGGTCAAATGACATCTTAATGAATCCTTCAAATATAAGAGTTATGTCATCTTCAAACACCAGCTGCATGTTCCCTTTGTTTCCACTTTCAAAGACATTAACAAGCCACTTTTCACCTTTGGAAATGGTTTCTTATTAACCATTTAGTTTTCAGAGTAATATACGTGTCCAGCTTCAGGCATGTTCAGCCTGAGGCACTCAGTTTACTTTGGAATTATTGATATGTTAGTGTTTAAAAACATTTGCATATATACATTATATGTGTCGTATATAATATTTAAACATTATATCTATTATGTGGCTCAAGAAAATTTCTGTTCACTCAAAAATAAATTAAACAACAACAAAATAGGAGCCAAAAATTTAACATGTTACAAGTTGTACACACCTGGTAAGTTGTTAGAAAACTGTTTCCAACCCAAGTCATCAAAGACCAGCAGGCTGTTGGGTCATATCATCTTTGGAACATTCTCAGGATGGTTTACTAGTGGACAAGAAGATAAACAGATGGAGAATATTTGTAGATGTATGTTTTTGAGGTGGAGGACCACAATTTATTGTGATAAATGAAAGGAAGTTGGAAAAGGAAAAGGCCAATATGTACGACAAGTACATAAGGTAACTAGACTTGAGAGTAAGATATGGTCGTGGGAGACACATATTGAACTATTCATGAGGTCAAAGGAGAAGAAAAGCTTCCTTGGGCTAAAGCATTATGGTTCAGTATCAAGCTTCAGAAGGAAAACTTCTAAGATGTGGTAAAACTAGATTTTCTTGTAAAACACCATGGCTGCATTCAAATTGGAGAAATTTTCAGTGCATGCATGAACATAACAAACCAAATGAAACTTGCACCTGGGTAATGGAGTTGTACAGAATGATGAGAGGATCTGAGTGTAGACTGATAAAGAAAAGAGGATAACAGGTGTCCCAATCGTCAGTTAAAACACCGAGATTATGATAAGCCCAGAGGTACTGCCTGAGGGACAGGCTTGGTGAGGCTGGCATCTTTCATCCAGTGTAGAACCGTGAAGATAGAGGACGATTGCTAGTGAATCGTGGGCAAAGGAGGCACTTTAGAGAGAAATATAGAGACAGCTCCATCTTCAGGGGAGAAGCAGATTATCTTTGAAGACACAAAGAAGAGGTTGTGCAATAAGCAGGATGCGCTAAAGGAGAGGTGACGCCAACCCATAAATATTTAGGCAAAGAGAAGTCTCATTTTTCAGTAGCAGAAAGGGGGCAATGCCTCAAAAGGAAAAGAGAGATAATATAGAAAAGATGGATAGCATTTTGAGATGCAGAAAATATTGCAGAATGTCGAAACAGCGGGAAAAGAAAGAGTGAAAGAAAACACATGGTAATTACGCCATGTGTCCCCTTCTTTTCCCCCATGTTATTGATGTTTGTACATGCAATGCATAATGTTTACATTGATCTTGAGTATTCTGTGTATATACATATTGTGGCAAAACTACAAATCCTTCTCTTCTCCCTTTTGGACTCTCCAACTCTCTATCCCTCCCCACTAGATCCCTTTATTCCCCCAATTAGCTCCATGAAATGATTGTTATCTGCATTCCTCATATTAGAGAAACCATTTGACATTTAACCTTTTGCAACTGACTCACTTCCCTGAGCACGGTGGTCTCAAGTTGCAACCATTTACCAATAAAAGCCTCAGCTGTATCCGAATTTATAGATGAATAGTATTCCATTGAGTGTCAATACCACAATTTATGTATCCATTGATCTGTTGATGGAATTTTGGTGTCTTCCAGGCTGTTGTTCATTGTGCCGCTATGAACATGGGAATACATATATTTCTCTTACATAATGTTTCAAAATTCTTTCGAACAACTCCCAGGAGAGGGATTGCTGGATAAAAAGGGGATATTCATTTCTCATCTTTTAAGAAACTTCCATACTGCTTTCCATAGTGGTTGTACCAGTTTTCATTCTCACCAGCTGTGCAGGAGGGTTCCTTTTTCCCCACAGCCTCGCCAGCACTGATTGCTGTTTGAGTTCGTGGTATACACCACTCTCTCTGGGTTTAGATGGTACCTTAATGATGTTTTGATTTGCATTTCTCTAATGTTGAAAGATGCTGACCATCGTTTCATGTATTTATTGGCCATTTGAACTTCTCCATCTGGGAACTCCCTGTTCATTTCCCTGGCACATTTTTCAATCAGATCTTTCATTTTGAGGTGTTTTTTTCTTCACATCCTTGTAGGTTCTAGTTATGAGCCTCCTGTCAGAGATGTAAGTAGTGAATATTTTTTCCCATTCAGTTGGTTTTCTCTTTACTCTGTTGATCATTTCCTTTGCTGTGAAGAAACTTTTTAATTTGAAATAATCCCATTTGTTAATTCTGGAGGCTATTTCTTTTGTTTTTGGTGTCTGGTTAGAAAAGGGTTTGCCTACACCTATATTTTTTAGTCTTGCCTAATTTGTCATCCAGAAAGTTCGGTATTTCAGTTTTAACATCTAGGTCTTTGGTCCATTTTGATTTGATCTTGGTGCTTAGTGATTAGTATGTGTCTAGATTGATTCTTCCATGTGTGGATGTCCAATTTGTCCAACATCATTTGTTGGAGAGATTATATTTTTTCCAGAGCATGCCTGTGGCTCCTATATCAAAGGTCAAGTGGCTGAGGGTATTTGATTTTGTTTCTGCATTCTCAGTTTTGCTCCACTGGTCTACCTGTCTGTTTTTGTGCCAGTACCATATGATTTTTTATAATATTGCTTTGTAGTATAACTTGATGCCTGGAATTTTAATGCCTCCTGCCTTTATCTAGTTACTCAGAAAGGTGTTTGCTCTTCTAGGTCTCCTTTAGCTCCATATGAATTTTTTTTAAGTTCTGGTAAAAATTGTTTGTGTTTTGATAGGAACTGCATTAAATCTGTATATCAGTTTGGGCAACATAGTCATTTTTTGTATATTAATTCTATCTGTACAAGAATAGGAGATGTCTCTTCCTTTTTTAATGCTTTCTTTAACTTCTTTCTTCAGTTTTCTATAGCTTGATTTTATATATATTCTTCGCATCCTTGGTAAGTTCACTTCTAGGTATTTAACTTTTTGCTGGACTATTGAGTATACAATTATACTCTTTCTTGTAAATTCATTGTCACTATATAAAAATGCCATTAATTTTTTAGTATTGATTTTGCAGCCTACACTTTGGGTGAATTTGTTTATTATTTCCAAGAGTTTCATAATGGAGTTTTTGGGGTTTTCTCTGCAGACAATCATATTATCTGAAAAAAAGGTTAGCTGGATTTCCTTTGTTCTGATGCTTAATCCCTTTATTTCACTTTCCTGCCTGATTGCTTTGGTGAGGCTTTTGAGGACTATGTTTAACAGGAGTGGTGAAAGTGGACAGCCTTGTCATGAGATTTAAGGGGAAATTCTTTCAATTTCTTCCCATTTGCTATCGTGTTTGCAGTGGGTTTGGCATATATGACTTCTTTTAGTTTGAGGTAAAGCTCTAGCGTGCCCATTTTCCTCAGGATTTTTATCATGGATGGATGTTGGATGTTATCAAAGGCCTTTTCTGTATTAATTGAGATGATCATGTGGTTTTTGTTCTTTTTTTATTGATGTGATATATTACATTCGTTGATTTATGTATGTTGAACCAGCATTTGAATACAGAAATAAAGCCCAATTGATCATTGTGTGTGATTTTTATGATTATTTGTTGGATTCTCTTTGCCAGAATCTTACTGAGAATTTTTGCATCCATTTGCATTACAGAGATTTGTCTATAATTTCTTTCCTGGTTAAATCTTTATCTGGTCTTGGCACTAGGGTAACGCTAGCCTCCAGTATTGAGTTTAGTAGTGTTCCCTCTCTGTCAACTTCATGGAACAGTTTGGGCAGCACTGTTGTTTACTCTTCCCTGAATTGCTGATATAATTCTGTTGTAAATACATGGGACCTTGGACTTTTCTTTGTGTGTAGAGATTTGATTTCTGAGTCAATTTCTGTGTGTGTAATGAGGCTCTTCAAGGTTTTTATGTCTTCTTGGTTCACTTTTGGGTGTTTTGTATGTGACTAGAAAATTATCCATTTCTCCTCAATTCTTCAATTGGTTGGAATGTAGGTGTTTAAAATAATTTCTTATAATTTTGTGAATTTCTGTAGTGTCCATTGTAATTTCACATGTCTAATTGCATCAACTTGTGTTCCATTTCCTTCTTTTAGTTAGTTACCTAAAGGTTTATCAATCTTGTTTATTCTTTTCAAAGAACAAGTTCTTTGACTGATTTTTGTGCATAATTTTATTTTTAATTTTATTAATTTTTCCTCTGATCTTCTATTCAGCTAGTGGGGGGCAAATAACTAGATATTAAATTAGAGTGGAAAATCAATGACTGATATTTTTGACAAAAATAAAGTTCAGTTTTATTCTATGATCACTAGAGCATTTGCAAAGCAATCTTAAACATGTGAGTCATACACCTATGGATGAATGTTTTCTCCAAAATTATTTGACTCTACTAGAGCAGTTCGTGAGCCTCACCATGTGAAAAAAACAAGATAGAGCCAAGAGCAACCAATTTTGTTGTTCTAATGTCTGAGATTCAAAGTGGAATAGTCCTGATACTGGCGCTTACTTCTGGAGAACTTCTACTGTAGCAATCATCATGTGACTTATTGGATACTCTAGGTGTATCACCAGTATTCTTGTTAATTACATGGAAATTTTAGGACTAAAATCCTCCTTGTTTTACTCAAGATGATAGAACATCATAGTACAAGAACTAGCAATTAACACCAAGACTCGCTGATTGTCAATCTGTTGGTGTTTTCTCCAAATGTAAAATGGAATCTCAGCAAGTTGTGGGGAGAGACCAAATATTTCTGGAGCTCTATAAACACTGAAAAAGAACCATATTAATATTTTTCTTAATTATATAAACTAAAGAAATTGAAAAAACTTCTTGTTTGATCAATTGAAATAAGATGACATTGATGGCACTTTAAATATGGTTACATTGAATATTATATTAGAATGAGAATATTAAAATTCTATGAAACTGATCTCATGTCAAGTTATATTTTTCTTCTAAATGTTATCTGCAATTCTGTCTTTTCCTTTTAAGCTTTATCTATTTATAATGAGTAATTGGTATCTAATTTAGAATGAATTTAGAAAACTTCGTTAGACTGATTTGAAGACTCTGAAATGATGTAGCGTGCAATGTCTTCCTTCCTAGATGATATATGTGTGCAGGAATGCCAAGGATGTGGCTGTTTCCTTGTACTACTTCTTTAAAATGACAACAGGTCATCCTGTTCCTGGAACCTTTCCAGAGTTTGTGGAGAAATTCATGCAAGGAAAAGGTAGGAACAGCTTTTTTCTTTTGAATTCCTTTCAGGTAAATCATGTAAGACAATTTCCACTGAATCTGATTTCACAAAGACCTCTGAATATCTCCAAATCTATGTTCATTCTACCAAACCCATCATCTGAAAAATTAGGACAGTCTTAGAAAAACTGAGTTATTTGACGAAACATAATGAAAGTCTTGCCTTACTACCAAAACACTTAGACGAACGCAATTAAGTGTTTGGGATTGAAGAACGCAGGAGACATGGTTTCCCAGGATTCGTTCTAGACAGCTATTTTTACAGAGTAATAATTTAAAGAAAAGGTAATAATGCACACTTTTGTATTCTTATAAGGGAATATTGACTCAAATAGTAAATATCCTCTACTATTATATATAGTATGTGGAAAAAATGATAGCAGGCATCTTGAGTAAAATATATGGCTCTAGATTATGTAGATGCAGATATCAGAATTGAAAAAATCTGTACTTCTACAAAAGAATGACACAGCACTACACATGGTAGTGTATAAAGAAGAAATATTACCCAAAAGAGCAGAAAAGATATCAACGGCTGAAGCAGAAGTAGGAAGCCTGACTCATATTTTTGGTCATATGTAAGTAGGGGAAATACCAGGACCTACATGAGAGAAGCAAAAGAGGCCCCATCTAGTCCCATCACGTCACCTCCAAGACCTTGTGAAGTCCTGAAGTGAGCCTGGTGCAGAGAATCCCAGGGGAGCCTCTCTCTGCTGCTGGAGCAGACACTCGTGCAGTTGCTAGTTCCAGGTGTCTAAGTTGGTGCACAAATGACAAATTTGAGAGAATTTTTCAGAAAGTAGAACCAGTGATAATTCTCACTCACTTGCCTTTATTAAAAATCCAATTTTCGAAACTAGAAAGGTAAAAACCAATTTTAAACGACGCCCTCGTACCATTGAATCAAACTAGGTGGAGGACGTGTGTCCTTACTTTTCTCTACAGCCTAAACTGTGGCATGACAGTTAAGCTGGAGCTGTGTCTCTGCAGTGACTCCCCGCACACGTTGGGGGTCTTGCTACAGAGAACTTGCTGAATGCGCGCAACTGACCTGCAAGGCCTCTTCATTGGATCACTTACCTATACATTTGTTGGTGTTCTTTGAAGACTTGTCTTCAAGCTGCCTGGAAATGCCTTTACATTTTCTTCCCTCTCTAATGTAGTTCCTTATGGCTCCTGGTATGATCATGTCACATCTTGGTGGGAAAAGGGGAAAGATCCTCGTGTGCACTTTGTTTTCTATGAAGATCTGAAAGAGGTGAGAAACTGAAAATACAGAAGCATTTTGGAAATTACTAAGATGTCAACACGTGAGAACAATGTGTACAAAGTAAACTGCCTTTAAATGAGTGATGATTACCAATTCGATTTTCAAAAGGACCACTATGGTGCAGTATATGTTAGCTTGGATTTTAAGCAAGTAAATAAAAATATTTTGTGAATGAATGTGTTTTAAAATCTATTTCAAAATTTTTCAAAATAAAATACAAAAAAATTGAGTTTATACAACACCAAAACCAGTATAAACATGCACAAAGGATCACTGCTGGCAGAGATAAACTGGCTTGAAATCTATTATATTTTGAAATATCATAAAAATGTTATAAAATGACTGAGCCTAATATAGGTAAAGAAGTGAACTGAAAGTTAAAACTGTACTTCCCAAATTACTCATATCCATATTCTTATCCATATTTACTTCTCATTATGATAATCATGCCTGTTTCCTATATATTAGAGTATATCATTGAAGTCAAAATGATTACATAATCTCTCCTTATATAAAATTATTATATAAAATTTTATTTAAAGACATGATCTTTGAAGTTAGATGAAGGAAATAATAAAATTACACATGTGAGATGGTGGATTTGTTTATGAACTACAGAAACAAAAATTGGGTCATCTAACTAAACTTGAGATAATCAAGTATAAGTGCTGAGAAAAGTCAGCTGTCATCTCAAAGGAAAGATGTAATATAATTACCAAGATGAATTCTGCCAATAGTCGTTCTAGTCACCTAGATGAATACGGAACCGCAATGTAGGAGAGGCACACAGAGGGGATGCTTGTAGCTCTGCTCTGCAGGCTTCTGCTATTCTTTATCTTTCTGATTCTAGGCTTTCTCATTAATTGCTCCCAAAACTAAGAGAAAACATAGATCTCTGCATAATTTCTTTCACCAATCTTGTCATCCTATGGCACTGTATAATTTAAAAATATTTTTTATTACTTGTTAATATTTTATGCATCAGAGACTACAATAAGCACTTTACAAGCTTTGGCTCATTTTGTTCCTATAAAACTCTTGAAGTATCGTTAACTTACATTATATGAATGAAGGAATTATGATTGGAGTGGTTTATAAAACAGAGCAGTAAAACAAAAACCCAAACACTTTCTCAGTGTTTTTCCTCATTACACATTTAATTTCGGTATGGTTAAGAAAAAGGAGAAAATTTCTTTCACTCTCGTTTTTACTCAAATATGAAAACTCTATTACAGCTGTTCAGTTTTTAAAACGTGTCATGTGTTATTTCTAGGACATCAGAAGGGAGGCGTTGAAATTGATACATTTCCTGGGGAAAAAGCCATCAGAGGAGCTTGTGGGGAAGATTACAAAACATACTTCCTTCCAGGAGATGAAGAACAACCCGAGTACCAATTACACAACGCTGCCAGATGAAATAATGAACCAGAAAGTGTCGCCCTTCATGAGAAAGGGTGAGAAAGCCATGAGACTTGTCTGTATGGCTGTAGGAAGTTGTAAGTGGCCGTAAGCATAGGAAAGAAAATCTCATGGGAGCCATTCATCCTGCGGACCTAGTGTGCTCTCCTCAGGACACCTTCACAGTTGAATGCTTTCTATATTAAGTTGCCCGTTTAGTTGAGGCATAAAACTCCCGTACTACTACCGGACTGGTCATCGTAGTTGATTACTTAGTGTTTATCATATATTGTGTTAAGATTAATGACAAGACATTCCAACTTCAGCACCAACAACACTATCACACTATAACGATGATCATTAACCAAGCCTATTGCTTGTAGGTCCAAATGCAACCAACATTGTATTGCAAATATTGTCCCTTAATTTCTAAGCAGAAACACCAACAAACGAGGCTACCAGCCTCTCATTCTGAAATGAAAACTAAGCTAAGAACAACCAGCCTGGATTTCCTTCTACAAGTGACAAAAGATTTTCTAGACTAATAGACAAAGAGGAATTGCTTACCAAAAATATTGAAATTCAATGTGGTGGAATTGTAGTTAAGAAACATGGCCTGGTGATACATAGTCAGTTTATAAATACTTTCATTCTCATTGTTAAAATGTTTATGAGTGTATATCTGTTTATATCATAGTCTCCTTCAATTAAGGGACATGTACATATCACCTCTTACATATTCGTACGTCGTGTTTCCTCTCTAACCTTCCACCCTCAGCCCCAGATCCCTTACTTACCTGTACAGCGTCTGCCTACTTGTCTCTTACTCTCTTTTCCTGAAAGAATTTGAACATTGTCTTGCTCATGTGGTAGAAGCAGAATCCGAAGGGAAAAAGGGCTTGGTTATAAAGTCAAATTGTCATCTGGATGAAATGGGGATTTAAAAACAACAGTAATAAAGATTTCCAATGGGTAATAGGTGGAAGTCTTTGAAACAATATCTCAACTCATCCTTAGATGTTTAAATACTTTCCAGTATTTGTTTTGCTGGCAGAGCGCTGCTGAGTGCTGTCACCTGAGGCCTAGCCTGTTTTCACATTACACATTCTTTTGTTTCCTGTTCTTTGGTTATTTCAGTGGGAAAGTTTAATACTTCTTGAATAGGGGGAGGGGAGTGAAGCACATATTGATTCAAAAGAAGAGTCCTTCTGCAAGAGGATGTGTGAGGAAAGTCTCAAGTACAAGGAAGAGGTTCCCAGGCTGTCATTGTAACAACACAGGGGGTAAACAAGGGAAGGGTGCAGCGTCAGTAGACGTGAAGAGGACGAAGCAGACATAAAGGAAGCTGGACCCTGAATAATGACTTACCATGGTGTGGTTCTGGGGATAATTTCTGAGAGTGTGCCTTGGCTATCTGGTGTTGTCATTCACCAGGTGATAGGAAAAGTAAGCAAAGAAAGTACAATTTAGTAGTGAACCAAACCAAAATATTCTTTTACCTAATTAAATTTAAGGTGCTTGTAAAGCATCCAGGTTACAAAGCAGTGTGGGCAATTTGTTATAGAACCGCTTGTCTATATTTGAAATTTATTAGCGTAAAGATGAAATTTATAAATTGGGAGTTGAGAAAACCTAGCTCTCATCCAGGAAGCATCAAAATCTGAGGGACAAGAGAAGAAAGTTACATAATGTAGTATAAGGAGAGAAATGAGAGAATCCGGGGCCCACAGAACGTCCAGACCATGGATGAGGGGTTGGAAAACATCTCAGAACAAACAAATGGAGAATGTCTACTTATAGAGCCAACCTGACCTACCAATACTTCCTCTGAAGTAGGTTAACCTAGTCCATCTTATTTGTAAAATAACAATGATTTCAGAGGAAGGGAAGGATGTTCCTTGAAAGACCCAAGTAATCATACAAACGTAACCTGAGACCTCACTCAGTGCAGCTGCCATTTGGATCTTGTCCACTTTTACTCTTAAAATCTATTCTCTACTGCTCTGGGAAGTTGATCATGGTGTAATACAGTCTGCATTCTATTAAAAAAAGCCTAGACAAATTCATCATTGTAAGACCAAATATTTTAATATTTATGGTATCTTTTTAATTTCTTATTTTGAGATTTACAAAGAATGTGGATTGGGACCTCATGAAAGTAAGTGATATTAGAAAATCTGACTGTTTTGATGATTTAACGTTTATTCGTTTATTTTTCTATTTTTTTCTTTCAGGGATCATAGGTGACTGGAAGAATTACTTTACAGTAGCCCTCAATGAAAAATTTGATAGGCACCGTGAGCAGCAAATGAAGGATTCCACGCTGCTGTCAAGGACTAAGTTATGAGGACGACGGATGTTCCCAGGTGTATTGGGATTCAGGATTCAGTCTCATCACCTTTCTTACTTTAGTTTGGATTAATAAGAAATCTCATGAAAGATGAGATTCACATATGGATTATTATCTTCTTTTGTGTACTTCGGTTCTTTTTTCCTTTTTAAAACAGTATCACCAAATCTGTGTTAATGACGAAGAACGAGAGGTCAGTTTATTAGCTTCATGAAAATGTGAAGGAATCCAAACAATTTTTGCAGTTCTTTTCCATGGGTTTGGACATTTAACACATACACCTATGCGCATAGATAAATATGAATACCTGTGCCTGTAAATGCTATTTAGCAAGAAATAAAATCAGACTCGATTATTACTCCCAGTACAGAATATGTATTCATGAGTCCATGATGACATATATAAATATTAGTCACCAATTAAGTAGGAGAAAAATGAACACACAGTAAGTAGAACACCACCTAATTATGTACATCCCTCCCCTCATCCTTTAGGAGTGGGTTTCCTGTGGTGATTTCCAGTAAACAGTCTAAATGTATGCCGGAAAAGATTCTGGAAGAAAGACTGACAGCAGAAGTATATTACCCGTTAAAAATGTATCACTGACATTTAAAAATACAGATTTATATGTCTAGAATTTCAATCCAGTCCAAACTGTAGTGCAATTATACACCCTTGCGCTTTTCAGAATTTGTATGCTTAGCTCCCACTGTCATGAAGACAACATTTATCCCCTGCGTTTCAAAACTAACTTTCTCTTCATGCAGACAAGCTACTCTGCAGCCTGTTTGATTTCTGGACTCGCTGCCCTTTTCATAACCTGCAGACATGTGCTGTTCTCTAGGCCCGCGGAGCACGGCCTCTGTCATGGCATCTATTTCACGGGAAAGTTAGAACACGGAGGGAAGAAAGCAAAGGGGAATCACAATACCTCCCCTCCTGTTCCTTTCTGTGCCTCTGTGACACCCGGAACTTGTTTGTGTCCTTCCATATCCATACAATTCTCAAAGGCTCTGCTCCACTTGTCAGGAAATTTTTGAGAAATTAAAAAATTTCCCCATCAGTAAAGCAACTCTGCACTAAGTTTCTGCTTCTTCTAAATTTTTAAAAATTCCTACTAGTTAACCGACGTGAAGTAATTTCTGTCTTAGTCATTTTCTCATTGTTCTGACAGAATATTGAACTTCCACAACGCGACAGAGGGAAGATTTATTTGGTCACAGTTGCAGCAGGTCTTGCACAGGCTGTTCACGGGCAGCGGGCAATGGTGGCAGCACTGGGTGGAGCCGAGAGCCGCTCACACCAGTGCAGACAGAAGCCAAGCAGGCAGGTGGGAGATTCTCGAGACTCATAAGGCTACTGCTTTCCCTGGAAGAAGCCATAACAATATTTCTTCTTTATTAATAACTTCGAGCTGCTACTTGGGCCGCTCACACCCAGCTCGGGTGACCCTCTCTCTCTTTCTGGCCCACCATGAGTAGCAGATCCCTGCGAGCTCTGCCCTGGGGGTCCCTCAGGCTCAACAAGTTGACACAGTCTCCCCAAGTCAAGCCCCAAGCGTGTGCCCCTTGTAGCCAGCCCTACCTCTCAGCCACCAAGGGTTCCACAGTGATCCCACCACCTCCGAATGCATGGGCTTTTGAATACTCAGCAGATCTAAACCTTAACAACTTCAACTGAACAAAAGGAAGAAGACGATAATAATGAAAAAAAAAGAATGAAACCATAAGGGAGAAAAGACAAAAACAATAAAAAACAATCTTTTTTATTAAAAGCTTAGTAAGACTGAAAAATGTCTAGCAAAACTTGTGATGATAAAAAGGGGAAAAATCTGAATCCAAAAAATTGGCAATGAAAAAAGTAGCATCACAGACACAATGAAGAGGAAACACCACCATTTCATGCTTGTAAATTTGGCAGGTCAGAGGAATGGCTCATAGCAAGTGCTAAGTACCTGAGTTCGATTCCCCAGCACCGCATAAACTGGATGTGGTGGCACACAACTGTAATCCCAGCACTCAAGAGGCTGGGACAAGAGGTTTGCAGTGAGTAGAAGGCCCACCCAGGCTCCATATTTACTTCAGGACCAGACTGGGCTACAGAGGGAGACCCCTGTCTCAAAAAAAAAAAATAAAAATAAAAAAGTCAGATTACAAAAAAAATACCCATTTTCTGAAAAATCACATAGAAAAAAAATTGAAGGCAATCTCCAAGCCCAGATGGTTTTAATTATAAAGTAGAAAAAATATTAAAAATTCGGTTCTTAGTCTTTATAATTTTAGAGAGGAGAGAACTTTCTAACTTTCATGACAAGTCAGATATTCTCAGTTACCCTTATATCCAAACAAACATTAATTTAGAAAAAACAAAGGCAGACCAATATTTCTTACTAATTTAGACATGGAAATTTCCCATAAAATATAAACAAACTTAACTCTATGTAAAAATTATACTCAGTAAACAAAAGCAGTATCAAGTTACTTCCACTTTGAAAATTCATCAGTGCTATTTATCCTAACAACAAGGAAGGAATAAGCACAAGGTGGTGTTAACCTATTTAGAGAAAGGACTTGCTAATATCCGATAGGCACTGAAGATGACAGCTTTCAAGGTATTGGAATGCACATATCACTTTAACAAACATTATCTATAATCCTCACAGCTAACATCAGACTAAACTGTGGAAGGCTGACTCCTTTCCTCTTTACGTCAGGAATAAGGCAAGAATGTTTGCTGTCATCACTCCAATTCACTCAAGCTGTCATTCCTAACACACACACACACACACACACACACACACACACACACACACACACACATATATGTTTAATTCTATCAGCTTATTATTTGTGTCTTCTGTAAGCTCTTTCACCATTTTATTAATTAAATCCAGAATATATTTATTTGCCTCTCTATTAAGCTTTCTGGACATTTTGTGAATTTGCTAGTATGTAACTTTGATCCCCTCAAATATTTCCACAATTTGGTATTTCAACCCTTCGGTGTACCTCCCTCCACTTCTTTAAACAGCAGATCAGTCTTTAAGGAGCTCAAAAGTTTTAGACGCATCATCTTGCCTTGGTTTCTCATGTTTCTATTGCGTTTATGCTGAGAGTCAAAGATCAGTTACAGTAGGAAAACTCCATTGTTGACACAGAGGTCTCTTTAATTAGATTATGTCTCCCTGTGATGTGTCCATGGGTTTGATTAGCACTAAGAGAGGAGAAAACGATGTGTAGTTGTTGACAAAAAAAAAAAAAAAACACTGGATACTAACATGCAGTAGGAATCTACTCAAAGCATCAACTTTTCTACCATTAATAATAGATAATAAATCAACAGGTATAGAATCAAAGCAAATGAGTATTACCACTCCATGAAAATCATTTAATAGCTACATCTATATTACCTCCAAAAAATCAATAATAACATAAGCACAGATGCTAACACATATTGATGTGTAGTAAAGATTCTAGAAGCAGTAAGTATAGCACCATTAAATATGGAATACTAACCAGAAATAATAGCATTAATGCAGTAGATGAAAATTAATAAAGATTAATAGTAATGTTAATAGAAATTGAGAGATGAGGAAGGAAAAAGTTGAAAAAGGAAGACGGGGAGGAAATAAGGAAAATTAAATAAAAATCCACTTATAGAAAAAAAAAGAAATAAAATTAGAAAAAAGACAAAAATAAAGGAAAATAATAAAATAGTGCACAAAAGGGGAAATGAAACAATGATAATTGTACATAAACAAAGAAATCTAAAAACAAAACCTATGTAGGTAAATACTAATGAAAAGTTAGTGTAACAAATCCTTGTTAATTTGAAGTATCATTTGGAGAAATACCAGTTTTTGGAAATCAAGCAGAGTGTTCTCAAAGCAATTGCATTTTACTTATAAATAGTAGGTAAATGAGAGCTAGCCAAGGCTAGACCCGTGGGGGTTGGACGTATGGGTGGAAATGGAAAAGTAGAAAGGAAAGAAATTTTCTTTAAGTGACTTAGAGTAGATTCAGAGAGCTGAAAAAAGTCTGGCAAAGTATGAGTTATGTATTTTTCTCACTCTCCTGTCTGAATTATAACGGGCTACCTTACCCTCTATACAATTATGTGATTGGGATCAGAGAGAAGCAAGATTTCTAACAAAATTATTTAAAGCTGAGTGGGATTCCTATTTTTTTTTTTTCCCTGAGTTACCACCTGTCTTTCACCTTCCAGGATGTTTAAGAGGTCAAGGCCAGAATTTTAGAAGTTGCTTTTCAGCTGACTTGCTAGCTCAGCACTGCGGAGCTGAGTGTATTTGCTCTCCTCATCCTGAGTCCCAAGCGGGCTCCCTGTGCTTCACTTACATTCTGCCTCCAACTGTACTCCAGAATTCCAACCTCACCCATATTAATCGTCTGTGAGTAAGAAATTCTGAGGTCGGTTTTTGTTTGTTTGTTTTTGTTTGTTTTGATTTGTTTTCCGGTACTGCAAATTTTACCCAGGGCTTTCACACTAAACGATATCCACGGTTCCTATTTTAGCTTAGGTTTTGAGGCAAAGACTGAGCAAATCCCTAAGTTGCCTAGGGGAGGCTTGAACTTGCGATCCTCATATCTTAGCTTACCGAGGCACTGGGTTCACAGATGTGGCCCCTGGCCTGTCTCTCTCTGGAGTTTTGCTCTAGAATTCTCCTCCCTCGCGGTCCCCTTCACTTCCTCTCACCATCTCTCTTCAAACCTCTGATGGCTAACGGGAAATTTCAAAATTTTCTTTCGTGAGATCATTTACAGAGGGTGTATTTTTATTACAAAGATTAATAGTTAAGTTTTGAAAATGGACCATAAAGAATGCAAATAATGTTATAAAGCTATTTAAAGGAAAACATAGAGTATAAAAGATTGGTACTATAACTAACATTGTAAAATATTTAGAGGGTTTTAAGGTTACTCATTTGTTACAAAGACAGTATGCTTCCGTAGTGTTTTGCGTTTCAAGAGCTTTAAGGTAAATTTCAGTGTTGTTGCTACCTCAGAAGTTCCACAGAGTGGAGGAGTTTGCAGTTTTACTATAAGGAGAAACAAAGCAGGGAAGCCCAGGGGGAGTAGACTAAGTTCTAATCTCGTATTTGCACTAAATGTATCACAGATACAGAATTTTATAAACACTGTTGTACTTTTAAGAGAGAAGCTTAAAATTTATTTGAAGCAAAATGTAAGATGTCACAAAGGAATTTTCTATTCTCAAGGTCTCATAATTTAGATGTAGCCACTACAGTGTCAATGATCTCAACTTTTCTTTGAATCCAGGACCTTTGCTGAGCTACATCCCAGAAGATTTTTAGATTAATATTTGAGATAAGATCTCTCAAATTTGTTAAGTTGACCAAGTAGTGCTAAACTTGTGACCCTCCTGCCTCAGTTTTCCAGAGTGACGGGCTTCATGGTGTGTGATACTATGCCTGGCTTGTCCTATTTAGTTACAGTCACCAAATATTTAAATACTGTGCATTAAATGACATGTATTTTGAAAATAAGGAAACATGAGTTATAATTCAGTCAAGACATATCAAATGTGATCTCTGATTGATCTCTAATTAACATATAATTAATACACATAACCTATACATAATACATAACATATACATAATCATCGAACATGTGTTATGTATACCCAACACTTTTACTAGCTTCTAAAAATTATACTTTGTAGTGCCTTGCAGGTTACTTTTATTAGCCTTGTATTCCTAATAGGATTAGATAAGTATATATTTTTAATAGGTACCTAATATAGTTTTTTTTTCTTTTTTCCCATTTTATTGATATATATTAGTGCAAAATTTAAGATTTGCAATGGAGTTGAGCATTTTGTGCACATACATATCTTGTCAAGGTGACAAGGGCTTTCCCACTATCCTTTTTTTTTCTCCCCTTCTTCTCCCCTCCCTTCTTGCCTGCCCTACCTCCCTGTTTCACTTTGTGTTTTCCTTTAAAGTTCCATGAGATAGTTGTGATCTGGGTCTCTCATATCAGAGAGACCATTCGATGTTTCACCTTCTGCTTCTGACTCACTTCATATAGTCTTTTTATTATAGTCCAGTATTCCTAATAAGATTAGAAACTCTTCAACTATCATGTATGTATTACAAACATCTTTAGTATGATTTAATCTCAGGTGTGATAGAAGGTGAAAAAGATTGAAAAGTTCCCAGTGTATATATTTAGTTGTAATGTGAAAATATTGAAAACTATATGCAAAATATTCACCTTTTTCTATGATGGATTCTTCCAAATCTGATCTCAAGAAATATTCTGATAAAACCTATGGGAATTTTAATATATAAAAATCTACCAAATAGTGGGACAATGTGAAATCCTTCAAGTCCAGACCAGATGACCTTGTCATTGCCATCTCTATGGGGTCTGATAGGTCACATTGGTACTTCAAAGGGGTTTCTTTCTCATATTAAAAATTATACACTTACCTTGTATGATAAATATTAAGCTCTTCACTTTGGAGAACTCTTTTTTCATTTTTTCCTCATTTTATTGATATGAATTAGTGCAAGATTTAATGTTTACAATGAAGTTTAGCATTTTGTGCACATACATATCTTATCAAAGTGACAGACTTTCCCACTCTCCTTTTGTCCCTCCCCCTACCTTCCCCTCCCTCCCTGCAAATGGAAGAAGCTTGAGAACACCATGCTTAGTGAAGTGAGTCAGAAGCAGAAGGTGAAACTTCGAATGGTCTCTCTGATATGAGAGACCCAGATCACAACTCCTATGGAACTTAAAAAGGAACACTCATCTTTTTAATCAAATAACAAAGTCATAGTAGCATTTATATACCTACAAAAACTTGGCATGTTAGTTCAATTGTATGTTTGCACTCTAATTTGAAAGAACACTGAAGAGCAGATATAGTTAATCACACTAGAAATGTACAGTACTCATGAGTCTATTAGATTCATTCCTTAATAATATTTTAAAACTACAAACTCTGTTTACCTCATGCTGTTTGTTTGACAATGTGTAAGCACTTTTCATGCATGGAACTTCATGAATCTTTTTCTTTGTCTTTCTTTCTTTCTTTCTTTCTTTCTTTCTTTCTTTCTTTCTGTTTTCCTTCTTTCTACATGCAGGGTCTCACTGTAGTCCAGGCCAGTCCTAAGCTGACTCATTAGCCCTGCTTGCCCTTGAACATATAGCAATCCTCCTACCTCAGCCTCCCAAGGGCTAGGATTACAGTTGCTCACCACCACACCCTGCTTTGAATTCCTTTTTAAAACAGTATCTTTCTTCTGAATTTGGCCTGTTCCCCCCCCCCCCTTTGAGCACATATATGTGATACACAATGCTTACAGTGAGTTAGTGAATTTTGTAGACATATATATATATATATATATATATATATATATATATATATATATCGTGTCAACTTCACAATCCCTTCTACTCCTCCCTGTTTGACCTCCTGCCATGTTCCTCATCTTCCTGACTCCCCAGAACTTCTCCATTTGATGCTAGTATTTATTTGTGTTTCTTGTATTAGAGAAATCATGTGATATTTAACCTTCTGAGTCTGACTCACTTCACTAAGCATGATGGTTTCAAGTGACTCAAATCTATCTGTCTTTATGGAAGAGTAGTTTTTCATTGCATACATATCCTTTCTGAGTCTTATCACCACAGACCTTTAGAAACTAGAAAATCTTAGTCCAGACTTCGGTTTGATTGCTCCTTTTAGCACAAAATAAATCAACATATCAAATGAAGTCTATCTTCTTCCCCTGTTCCCCTGTGTCTCCTGTGCTGTTCTCAGTGGCAGCAGGGCACTAGGAATCTGAAGAGGAAACCCAGGGTGACTCCAGCCTTCACTCCTCTTGCTTTTTCATATCCCCAGGGCAGTCAACATATTTTCCCACTTAGTCTTGTACTTGTATTTTGCAGTCATCATCTTACGGGATCTGCTGTGTCCCTTGCTTCTTGCTAGGCATGTTCCACTCCTGGAGGTATCACCTAAAACACACACCTGATAATCTTGCTATGGTGCTGAATGTATGCCCATACCTATTCAAACTCTGAGAATTTGCTTATTTTGTGTGTACAGTAGTGACAGTGTAAACAACAAGGGGTTGTATTGCTCATAGTGAGTTAGCAAATTATTTACATTGGTTGAATGAGTTAGCAAGTTATTTACATTGATTGAGATCTCATTGATTTAGTCTACACGTTATAGTCTCACTCAGTTTCAGTCTCGCTATGTATCTTGTCTCTCTTTATTTGAAAGGTATTTCACACTGTGGTATCACAACCTCATGGCCAAGGTGGAGAAGGGAGAATGGAAGGAAGTGAACTCACATTCGTTTCCATGGAAGATATTGGAAGTTATGTTGAACCAGATTCACAAAGTATCCTCAATATCTACAAATCCATGATCATTCTCCATGGCTATCATATGAAAAATTAAGCCAGATATCCCAGAATATGCAAAGTGCTACATTTGTACAAATACTTAAAGAAATTAATTGTTTAGAATTGAAGAACAATGAATACAGGATTGTCTAGGACTTATTAAAGAAACTCATTTTTATGTGATAATAAGTTAAAGAAAAAAACAATGCACTTTTGTATTCTAAAAGAGAATATTGGCTCAATAAACATAAAATATACGTGATATGTAGAAAATATTATGCCAGGCTCTTGAATAAAATGCATGCCTGGTTCTATACACCATGACATATTAAAAAGTTGGACTTCTACAAAACAAAGAGAAGAGTACTGCTATAGTTTGGATCTGGAGTGTCTCACAAAACCCTCTTGTATTTGGATCTGGTGGGATACCAATGCCACCGTGTGCTGTTGGGAGATAGGACCTGCCTGGGTGGAGCAGATGCTTGGGGTTTGACCTAGAGGAATTATGCCAAACTGTTGAGACTCAGGAGTGCCCAGGACGGAGCTCTCTGGTTTGTATTATTGACTTGGGCGCCAGGAAGTGAGGGAGGGGCACCCATCCTGAGTGTGGGGGCCTAACTGGCAGCTTACACTAAGTAAAGGAAGGAAGAAGAATTGCTACATCTTAGTTGTGAGAAAGCTCTGGCCTTGTCTGTGTCTCCGGACATGACCTGTTCCTCTCTCACCTGGCTTTCTGTCTGCAGAACTCTGAGCAACTCTCCAGCCTCTGCCATGTGTTTCCACCACTGCCTGGTGCCCATGAATGGACTGTGTGAGACCTTTTGAAACTGTGAGCTAAATAAATCTTTACTCCGTTACATTGCACACGTCACATATTTTGCCCAGCAACGAATAAGTAATTAAGAAAAGCACTATATATATTTATATCGCTGCAGAAATTTATATATAAAAATACTAACTGATAGAATCAAAGAATAAAATGACATCGCATGGCTTAACACAAAGCAAGGAGATTTTGTCCCATGTGTGATTACATTGTTTTGGTAATTTTTAAATAGAGGAAATACCAGTACATAGATCAGAGAAGAACAAGAAAGAAGCAGCATTTAGTCATGTCATATCATCTTTAAGACCTTGGAATGTTCTGGAATGAGACTGAGCGAAGGAAACATCTTTTACATTCTAAACCACGGGACGTGTAACAGCCCTCACGCTCCCCTCACTAGCTCCAGGTGTCAAAGCTGGCGTATAAATGACAAATTTGAAACAGGGGCAGAACTCTTTGTAAAGTAAGACCATTGACAGTTCTCACTCACCTACCTGCATTAAAGACTCAATTTTAGACACCCAGAAAGATACAAAAAAGAACGAAAGAAATTTTAAAAGGTGCCCCGTAACACTGACTCAAACTAAGGGGAGGAGCTCCTCACCTTTTCTCTACATCATGAACTCTGACAGAATGATTAAGCTGGAGACGTGTCTCTGTACGTGATGACCGGAGACAAACTTCGTGTGTCTCGCTGCAGAGAATTTGCTGAACATGTGTAACTGGTCTTCAAGGCTTTGTCATGGTCATAGGATCACTCGCTCATGTATTTGTTGCTGTTGCTTGCACACTTGTTTTCAAGTGGCCTGGAAACGCCTTTACATTTTCCTTCCTCTCTACCTTTGGCTCCTTGCGGTTCCTGGTGTTATCATGTCAAATCTTGATGGGAAAAGTGTAAGGATCCACTAATTAAGAAACTAAAAACACATAAGAATTTCAGTAATTTCTAAGATGTTAGCTTTTGTGCGCAATGTGGGTACCCTATACTTCATTTTACTAAGTGAGGACAACCACTATTCATTTTCGAAAGGGCCCGAATAAAAGAGTACTTCAGCAGAAATTTGAGGCTAATAAGTAAAATCATCTGTGAGAAAACACTTTAAACCATGAGTTAGTAAGCTTCAAAAATGAAATATGAAAATTCTCATTGAGTTCATTAAACAAAATCCGTAAATAAATGCACAAAAGACGGCTCTAAGCAAACAGTTAATGTATCTTCAAATCTATACTTGTTTGAAGTATCAGATAGAACCTAAAATAACCATGCTAAGGACAGACTATGAAATTTAAAAATATTCTTTGCACATCTAATGATTTTGTATTTGATCCATAATGGTCACATTTGTTTCTTCTATTAAAATCTATGATTACTATAAGAATAAATAATGTGTTTGTCCTTATTTCCATTAAAAGAAAGGCATGTTAACTTTGTGTCTAGACATAAAGTAAATGTATCTGTGTCAACATAGATAAAGTGAGTAAAAATAAAGATACAAATAAGAAATGATCAATTTTTGAGAATGTATGGGAACCAAAGTTGGGCTAACGAGCTAAAACTGGGTTAATGAAGTATATCATCGCGGAGACAGTGTTAGGTAAGCACTAGCTTGAAAGGAAGATGCAATTGATTAGTCACAAAACTTCCAAACAGCAATCATCTCAGAGAGAACTGAATCCTAGAATAAACATCTCCATTGATATTACAAATAATTGCATTGAATGTTTTAGATGAATAATAGACTTTAAACACTATGGAAGAAGCATGCAGATAGGCATGTTTGCAGGTGTGGTGTGCTGGCATCTGACACTTCTTAAGCTCTCTGGCTGCATTCCTTCTTGAAATTATCCAATTGAATTAGGAAAACATAGAAGCTACCTGCATCATTTCATTCATCAAGCATGTTTCCCCCCCTAAGGCACTGTACATGTGAGAACATAGACTTCTATTATTTCACAACATTTTATATGCATCAAACACTGAAATAAACATTTCACAAGTACCACCTTATTTAGTTCATTTAAAAATTTTCAAGTGCCATTTTATTCATTTTATAGATCAAAAGAATTATGCTGAGGATAGTTTAAAAAGTGCTTTGTCCAATAAAGGGCTCTGCTGGATCCAGAGAAGGAGTATCAGGATATGGCCACTGAAGCCCATTCTAGGGGAGGAAGCTGAGCTAAAGAGTGATGATTCGAGCGGTGAAATGAGTCAGATGCAGAAGATTAAATATGTTAAATATGGCTTGGGAAACTCAGAATCCTAAAGAACCAAATGGGTGTGATAGTGGAAGTTAGGGGTGATGAGCACGATGTGGGGTGGTCAAAAATGGGGAGGAATTGCAAAGTTGATGTGATATGTATGTGCACAAATCATTCAAATTCATTTTAAACATTATGAATTGCACACATGTGTTAATAAAAATGGGAAAGGAAAAATGATTACTCCAAAAGTGTTTTTCCTCATTAGATATTTAATTCTAATGTGGTTGAGAAAAAGAGAAATGTCATCTTCATTTTTATCCTAATACAAATTAATTCAAATTTAATGTTTAAATTTTCAAAGCCATTTTGTTTTCTTTCTAGGATATCAGACAAGAAGTGTTGAAATTGATACAATTCTTGTGGGGAAAGCTATTGAAGAGCTTCATTCCAGGAAATGAAGAACAATATCTTTACCAGTTACACAGTGTGATTATTGTTACTTATTGTGACATTACAGAGGAAATAATGAACCGCAAAGCGTCAGCCTTTATGAGAAAGTCATCTTATTTGTCTCTATTGCTATAGAAAGTTGTAAGTGGCCATTAGTATGAGAAAAGAATCTCATGAATTTTTTTTTTTTTTTTTGAGACAGGGTCTCGCTCTGTCGTCCACGCTAGTCCTGAATTCACTTCAGAGCCCACGTTGGCCTTGGACTCACGGCAATCCTCCTGTCTCAACCTCCCGAGTGCTGGGATTACAGGCGTGCACCACCATGTCCAGCCTTTGTGGTGCTGGGGAGTCGAACTCGGGTACTTAGCGCTTGGCTCAGTGCTTGCTCAAGCGCTTTAACCGCTGAGCCATTCCTCCAGCCCCTCTCATAAATTTTTTGACATGATTTCTTTACGGCTTTTTGTCTTCTAACACTCTTGTCATCGAATTATCAGTGCAGCAGAGGCATAGAACAATGATCTTACTCCCATATATCTGTAGGTGTTTGATTATTTCATATTTGCCACATATTATATTAAGAATAATCAGAAGACATCCCAGCTTCATCGCCAGCAACAGTAACACGCTCTACTAGTGACTGTGGACTAAGCTGTGTGTCTCCAATCTGCATTGCAAACCCTACTTATGTTCCCAAATAGAAACAGCAAAACAAGGCCATTCTCCTCACTTGAGATGAGAAACAAAACAACAACAAAAACAAGCTAAGAACAGCCAGTCTGGATTTCCTTGAATAGGCAACAAAACATTTCCAGAGTAATTGCGAGGTTAGAAATTTAAATATACCTCTGTTTAGCAAAAATGTCAATATGTAGCGAAGTGGGGGATGGCAGCTTAGTCCTATTTCCTATTAGTGGGCTTTCATAGGCCCATCCAAAAGGTCATGATATAGTTATTTAAAAAAGCAAGCATTTCCTCAACTTAGCTTAGGCAAGACAAGAGCTCTAGGGGGAAAAGAAAGCCAACAGGAAAGAAGGTTTCTTGAGGAAGCACCAGAGGGTAAAGAACATGGTAGCGCGGGAATGCCTCCTGGCTGCCCAAGAAGGATTGTGAAACTCTGGCGGTTGGAAATGTGAGTGAAGCTGGGAGAGCCAGGAGACGTGGACATAAATGCTAGGTGTCACCATTAGCTCCAACAGAAGAAAGCCCAAGCGTGGCGCCCCCTGGGGGCTCACTGTGAGCTCTTCCCCGGAAAGGGTCTGCCCTTCAGCACGCCAGCACAGGGCAAGCAGTTCTCAACAGCAGCATACGAAAAAGCCCGGGAGTCATTTTGGGGGGAATCTAAGTTTCAATTGCTTTTGGAAAAACAGGGTACAAACAGGTTCCATACAGGGACTTTAGGGACACACTTAACTAGGGACTGGGAAGGAGCTGGTAGAAGAGCCCGTTGCAGAGAGAGAAAACAGGCTGTGAATCTCCTGAATGGTTTGGGCCGCAATGAGAGAAGACCGTGGAGGCTGGAAGGCCCTGTCCAAGGCAGAGAGAAGCCAGGGCAAATGGGGGAGCTCTGCTGTGGGACGGGGTGTGAGCAAACCATGTCAGAGGTCCTGCAGCTGAGAAGTCTCCCTCACTGCCGACTCCCAGCCCAGAATTCAATGGGTCATCAGCTCCCTCCATCACCCTCGTTTACGGTTGTAGAACCGCTTTGGCTTGGCTTGTGGAATGAAGTCCCTCAGACTAGACACACTTCTGTGGTTTTGGACATAGAAAGATTAGGAACAGGTGTCATTAGTGGTCACTCCAAAAGCTGAACTGAGGGTAGTATTTGGCCACAGCCAGGTGCTGGTGCTCCCTCCCTCAAATCTGGCAGGCAGGACCAAGATCAGAGGACCTGTACAGAAAGGCCTATGGAAATAATACAGTGAAAACTTTTGGACTCATCTCAGCTGGTCTTTGTAATTTGGGTTTATGACTTTCTGTTGCTAGTGTTACTCTTTGTCTTGGCTTTTTATCTTACTTTCCTTTTGGTTCTGTCTGCCTTTGAAAAAGTAATCCCTTCGTAGACACTTACAGTTTTTCTCTGTTTTAAAAACTCTCGTCCTTTATTCTTTGTGATACTTTTACTTAATTCTATATGCTTTCTTCTTGTCTTCTGGTGGAATTTTAATTTACTTTTCTCTTTCTCTTCTACTATCCTTTTTCTCAAAAATAACTTTGTCTTCAATCTCCTTTCCCTACCCCATCACTCTATTATTATTCTTTAACATTATTATTATATAGCTACCTACTTTACCCTATTAAGAACCAATAACTTGCTGCTATTTAGTGATTACTAGACCGCTAATGTTAATTTAAACTTCTTTACAGTTATTAGCAATGGAATAGTGTTGTCATTATTAGATCTGTTTAGTGAGTTAATTTTAAAAGTATAATAGCATAACATTTAACTGGTTATTATGATGTAAGACAATCTGTTTTTTAGACTATAAAATTACTTTTGATTCTCTCTTATTATTAATGGTGACATAGTGATTGGACCGTATTAAGAGTTAATAACCTTCAGCTATTTAACTTAACCTAGGTAATAATTACAAATTACTCTTCTATTATTAATGATGGTAAGGTTTTACAAAAATAAATCTTTTTTGATAAGTCAATATTTGATGCATTAAAATGTTGGCACGAATAGAGTAGAACGCATTTCTAATGTGGATGGAGGACGAGTTGTAACATTCAATTGATTACTGTGTATGTGAATAACTGGCTTGCCTCAGACTATATCGTTACTGCAGATTCAGTTCATTTTGTTAATTTGTGCGTAGAGGTTAATGTTATTCTTAACTGAATGGCAATTGCTGGCTTTTCATTGGGTCACTAACACTATTGCAATTTCTTTCACCCTCATTGAAAAGTGTAGGGAAACAGAAAAGAATTAGTATGTTAGTCACTTTCTCATTGCTGCAACAGAATACCCAACATCCACAATTTTGGGGAGGAAACGTTTGTTTCAGATTACAGTTTCAGAGGGTCACAGTCTATTCATGGGTGGGGTGGCTGGAAAATGGCAGTGCCCCATGACACAGCCAGACCCAAAGCCAGAGTTCCTCACTGTTTGGCAGAGAAGATTCAATTTTAGGAGAAAGTGGCTGAACCCGTACATACCCCTCTAGGTCAATCCCCAAGCATCCATTCCTTCCAGCCAGACCCCGTCTCCCAAAAGAACACAGTATTCATATGTACATGAAGCTTTTTGGGGACACCTCAGATCAAAAGCAAAACAGACACTAATGGGTCCCCTAAACTTTATAGTTGAGTGGGCTGGAAAAAACGGGCATAAATATCAGAATATAAGCAGATTCAAGGAAATACCACAAAAAGACATAATTCAAGTGAAATCTCCACAGTAAAGACAGTTTTTTGACCTCAGCTGATCTACAGTCCTCAGCAATATAATCATGAGAAAAAAAGGCAGTAAAACATCTCCAAAATGCGTAACTCCCAGAAGTTGAATTCATGTTCTTTCTTTCTTTCTTTCTTTCTTTCTTTCTTTCTTTCTTTCTTTCTTTGTCTTTCTTTCTGTCTTTCTTTAATTTTTCAGACAGGGTCTGAAAAACAATTGTATCCCGGGCTGGTCCTGAACTCACTGTGGAGCCCAGGCCGGCCTTGGGCTCACAGCAATCCTCCTGTCTCAGCCTCCCAAGTGCTGGGATTACAGACATGCACACCACACCCAGCTTATGTGGTGCTGAAGAATTGAATCTGGATATTTAGTGCTTGACTTAGCACTTGCTAGGCAAGCACTTTAACCACTTAGCTATTCCTCCAGTCCTATCATGGATTTTAAAACAGAATACATGTAATAAAGGAATTCAGAAAACAAGTGGACCAGGCTATCAGTTCAAATAAGACATAGTTAATCAAATGCAAAAGACACTTAGCAAGATTAAAGAAGAACTCATTAAACAAAAGTGACTTTAACAGAAACAACACAAATAAAATTATGCCTAAAAATTATTTCTCAAAACTAAAGAACAGGCAGAAATTTTTTGTAATGACAAAACCTTAAAGAAATTCATGACCCCCCCCCCCCAAAAAAAAGAAAAAAGAAAGAAATTCGTGACCGACCATTAAACCAGCCTTGCAGACTATATGTTAGAGAGTCTCAGACAGAGATGGGGAGAACAGCAGCAGCAAAGACATCAAAATAAACATCAAATATTCCAACAAAAAATGGATTTTACAAAGTTGATTGAGCTTGTAGAAGGCACAAAGAGCTGGCTGAAGTACAGAGGCCTTGTAAGACATGAAAAAACACTTCGGTAAAGAAGTAAGAACGCTGAAAACAGATCAAGCTGAAGTTCAGGAATGCAAAAAAATCAACACAAAGTCTGGAAAACCAGATCTAGCATCATGGAGACAGAGACAAGTTTGACAAGTTAAATCATGAACTCAAGGACACACTCAAGACAACTCAGCGGGATATAATGGGTGTTGAGTAACTCAAAATGAATCAACCTCAGAATCGTGAGAGAAAGATCAGAAGATACTGAAGACATATAGAATTTCTTCACTGAAATCATGGCATAAAATTTTCTGAATATTGGAAAAGAAATTAATATCAAGGTAAAAGAAACATGTCGAATATGAGATAAGCTTGACTAGAAAAATCCTCACTACAGCACTTCATAATCAAAATTTCTGAAAGTCAACACAAAAAATATTAAAACCTATGCATTAATTTACTAAGGCAAGACCATCAGAATAACAGGATTTCTCAAAACAAACCATAAAGGTCAGGAGACCCCGGGCACCAACCCTCTGAACTCTAAAAAAGAAGCAAGTGTCTCCTCAAGCTGTTGTACCTAGCAAAATAAAATCTCAAAATTTAAGGAGAAGTGAAAATATTTCATGACAAAGAAACACCCACACACAGAAAATTCATTACTACCGACAAGCATTGCAGAAAGCATGTCAGGGCGTTCAGGAACCTTAGGTGCACTAAAGGTCTCAGAGAAAAGGACATATCAAAACGAAAAGTGTAAAAGAGCCTCAGGGCAGGCAAGATAGTATTCCGCAGTATTCCGCTCAAGCTGTCTGCATGGGTCTAATCAGAAAGCTGAGACAGAGTAGGCAAATACTTTAAGTACATTGGTCTCAGTGGGTATGGAACATCTGAAGGCTGAAATAGACAAATAGAACGATTAGAGAACCCTGTGGGATGCAGCAGCAGGACTGGCAAAAACAGAAACATCAGGACAAGACCTACTGCTGCCCAAGCTCTGATGGGGGCACCAGAGGCTGCAAAAGCTGAGACCTATCTGTGAATGGGACTTCTCCAGGTCCCGTGCTGACTCCCTAAGAGGAAGAGCCTAGTTCAGTAGCCGCATAAGTGAAAACTCAAGCTGAACTTCCCCATGCAGCACACCATCTGCCCAACATTCAGATCAAGCCAGGGGTCCCTAATAGGCAACTGTCAGTTGGAACAGGCCCTGTTCCAGCTCCTCCCCTCGGCTCACCCAATGCAGGCCTGCCTAATCAAGTTCCTGCACCCTGCAGGAGAGACAGAGTGGTAGGGGGCAGGAGATACTAGTGGAAAAGGCTCTAGTGCCATAGCCCCACCGGACAGACTGGATTCAACCGAAAACAAACTACTGGGGAACTTCAGTTAGCCCATATGTAACAAAAACAAACAAACAAACAAACAAACAAAAAACCTCAAGCTATGATCCAGGTTGGAAAGGCATAGCAGAAGTCTCCAGAAGATACATTTATAATAAGGTGAACACAGGGACTTGGCACCCAAATAGCCCAGCATCTGTGCATTACTAAAAGGCCAACATTTAGAAATATCTAACCCTAATAGTACTCTAGCAGGAGACAGAGATGGATTTAAATATTACCTACCGAGTCTCAGAGACACACCTACACAAGAGAAGGGGATAGCTGTCACAAGAGACTGATTAAGGAGTTCCAATCCAGGACTTCCAGTCAAGATGGTGGCCGAGCAACAGAGCTGCACAATGTCTCCTGATGGACCCACTTAAAAAAGTTGATAATATAGTCAAAAAATAGCTGTTCAATGTAGCTAAGACAGGGATGAGTGCCCCAACAATTACAAGGAGACCACAGGAAGGCCAGAAAATCCAAAACACATTAAAAGTGGATATAAGCAGCAGTCCAGGAAGCAGACCCAAGCTGATTGCAAACACTTGGGAGCCACTGTCATCTACAGGCAGAGGACAGCCAGCCAGGAACCTCTGACCCAGCTAAGTGTGGATCTAGGAGAAGTAAGAATGGACAGCAGCTGGTAGCCCCCCAGCTTCCAGAACCAAGCCCACAGGCAGTACATACTATATATACAATGCGAGCTTCCCCTGGGAAAAGCCTCCTGGATCCTAGATCAGAAACAGTGCTTGGCAGAATAACAGGCAATAATGTAAACAAGAGCCACTAAAAAAAATGTCCAAGACTGAATTGATTAGAGTACAATGAAGTTCAGAAGACCTCATCAGGGCTTTTAGGTTGGGGTCACTCTTAAACAGTGGCTAGGAAGAAATTGACACAGGAGACATTTGTGGAGAGGACAGAAAGTCTGCTGACTTCCTCAACAGCTTGGGTGGTAGTGGGAACACCTCTGAGGAAGGAGAACCTTGCCCTCAGGGGAGGTAAGCCAGGACCAGTGGGAGACCTTTGCTGAGAGGGCTTGAGGTGAACAAGATACCCCACAGGCCATTGGACTGTTAGGTCCTCCCTCACTGCCTGTTCCCAGCATAGGACTCAGAATAATTTTGATCCCCACGCCCCCACACACACACATCCTCATAACCGTTCAAAGAAACCTCTCAACTAGGCCTTTGATGTGAAGTCCCTCAACAAAAAGAAAAAAGGTAAAAAGACACCAACAGAAATGCCTAAAATCCCAGAAATTAAAGCTTCCTAAAAATTACCTGCTTCCTAAAAACTCACTCCCCACATTTCTCCCCTTCCCCTCTCTAGCCTGGAACACTGGTCTTGGAATCCTTGGCATTCTGATTTTATTTGGCTGGAAATCTCAGAAAGAGAGGAGTGTTAATTCAAGTTCCAACCCTGACTTTTTCCCATGACATCTAATCAAATGGGTTTACTCTCTCAGCTGAACTACCTGTAAAGATCTCACTTCTTAACTCCATTTTTAAAAAAGACACATAGGTTTCTTTTGTTTAGAGCCTTTATATCTGATTTGCTAATTATAACTTTTCTAGAACATGAAACTCCAATCTCTTGCAATAGGTAAATTTGGAGGCAGGCTAGAAGTTGTAGGTCATATTCTGGCTGCAAGTAATCTAAGAATTGTTTTTTCCTTGCATATTAGACTAATCTTTAAAAATATTTAAATGTGTCCAACTTTTTAGACTTTTGCAGTTCTTTGGAAGCATAACATTCAGGTTTTTTACTTCTTCCCTGAAATAGACATAAAGAAATACTGATATTTACATTAAAGTAAAAATACATGCTTAGGATATTCATGGGTGATGATGATAAAATAATTATTTTTTTGCTAAACCAAAAAATTTAACTTCAGATTCTATTATAAGATGAATACACTTGAAAATTAAGACATTTACTTCTTATCCTAATGTAATTTGAAATCGAGATTTGAAAAGGAATCCATTAAATTATTTTAGTCGTCCATAAAACTTTGAAATTCAAAAGCCATTTGTGTTTTGAAACAGAAGGTATTTCTACTACAAGTGGCTAAGAAGATGACAGATATATCTCCTCGTCGATGGTGCAGGCACCATTTTTCTGTCCAAAGTGATTCTCTGTATTAGTATGTGCTTGGGAGACACAAGTTACATTAAACTAGAGGAGGTGCGCACGAGAATAACGTCATCTCCTTCCCTTCCCTTCCTCTCCTTCCTTTCTCACCCTCACATCTCTGCCTTCATCCCCTCTCCTTTTCCAAAAATCCATCTCCCCACCTCCTATCATTTCTTTTATTTAGCTCTTTTATTAATATATACTTTGAGTTTCTCATATTAGAGAGAACATGCAATATGGAATCCTCTGTGTCTCATTCATCCCTCTAAACATAATGGTCTCAAGGTGCATCCATTTTCCTATGAATGACTCAAATTTACCTCTGTTTATGGTGGAGAAGTGCTCCATTGTGCAAATATGCCACATCTCCTTCATCCATTCTTCTGCTGATGGACACAGCAACACCTTCCATGATTTAGTGATTCTAAATTGTACTACTATAAACATGGGTACGCATGTAGCTCAGTTAAATTTTTTGAAAGATACCTAGAAAAGATATAGCTGGGTCAAATGGAATATCTATTTTCAGTTTTATAGGAATCTCCATACTGATTTTCCTAACGGGTGGACCAATTTTTAGTCTGCCACATTTTTCCAGCATCTATTATTTTTTGGGATTCGTACTATGACCATTCTTACTGGAGTCAGATGAAACCTCGGAGTTATTTTGATTTGGACTTTTCTAATGACTAAAGGTGCAGAACACTTTTTCATGTATTTGTTACCCATGTATACTTCAGAGAATTGTCTGTTCATTTCAATGGCTCATTTTTCATTGTTTCACTTATTTTGGGGGAGTCTATTTTTTTCAGTTCTTTGTATATTCTGTCCGAGGATAGGTGATATATTTTTTTCCCATTCCATCAGCTCTCTCTTCATCCTGTTGATTTTTTTTCTTTGCTATGGACAAGGTTTCAGTTTGCTGTGATCCCAGTTGCTGATTATTGGTGTTGCCTCTTGTGCGTCATTTAAGGATTAGAAAGCGCCCCGACACTTCTCGGCTGCCATTCCTTTCCTTTCCTTCACAGGGAGCATGTCTAATTTGTCCATGTAGTTCTACCAGTATAAACACATTGCAGTTTTCTAATAAGAGCACTGGAACCATGAAACAGCATATGCTTTTGCTTTGCACTTATAGATGAAATCAGACGCACGTGAAGTGAACTAAAGGGCTTTCATTTACTAAACAAGATCGTTCAGCAGTAATAATATCAGACAGTAGGCTTAGTGTTTTTCACAGGCTCCTTGTTTCATTCCAATCACCTCTACAGTTAACAACTATAAAACCTTTGTACTTTTGTATATAAAACCTCAGTGACCTTTACACAGCCTTACCATTTGATTCACACAGATCATTAGACTTGGTGTTTGCCTTCCAAACCAAATAAAGCTAGGTAATCTCCATGGACAGAATCAAAGTAAAGGGCGGGGCTCTGGAAAGAAGACTTGACAGGCACTGGAAAAAAATTATCAAGTCTATCTTCCATTCAATGCTGAATTCAACTGTAGAAGTAGTAGAGAATGATGTATAAAAAATTCCTGGAATGAAGCTCGGAGAGCACTCTGGAGGACGAGGCAGGAGGATCGACATGAGTTTGAGGCCAGCCACCCTGAACTACAGAGAGATCCTTTCTCAGAAAAAAACAAAAAGATCTCCCCCTAAAGAAAATTCTGGTGTGAACGTTTTACAATAGAAGGGAAAGGTTATCATTTTCCTGTCATAAAGACATAAAATTGTTTTTCACATCTATAATTGATAATTGTGTTGAGGCAGTCTACTTTACTATTACAATTTTAATACTGAAAAGAATTTTAAAGACTGTTGTTCTTTCAACTTCCAGGTTTGTTTTTCTTCTCAAAGGAACAATTTTGCATTGCAAGGCAAATGCATTTGACATTACAAACTGCTTTATTTCTTTTCTAAAATATTTTAGCCCTTTGACATATTTTCACGCTATCTTCTATGCACACAATTTATTTATCATTAAGTTAGAGGCAATCCAGTAAAATGTCCTTATATTTGTGAAAATTCATTTCTTCTTAGAAATTTCAAGACACAATTTGAAAAATACACACAAACTTATGTGCTCCTCCTTGTTATCCCTGTATGAATTTCCACACCCCTCTCATCTATATATTCCTTTGTCTTTTGCCTTCAGCTTCTAAATCTACATTTGTACAAAATTTCTGCTACATGGGGATCACATGATACCTTGTTCACCTTATGGATGTAAATATGTGCTGTTATAGTTTAATAATAAATGTAATAGACTAAAGGAAACCACAATATTTTGTATAAGAACAACTGTAATGAGTCAGATTAATTTATTTAGGCTAAGGCTTGTGATCGGCTTTTTTAATGCATAAATGTTTCACAAGTATTATAGTTAAAATAGAGGTCTGTTTGGGACCGTTGCTGCAGTTGTGCTGAAGGCATGCACAGCAGCTTTGACTAGGAATGAGACTCATTCATTGTCCTTTGTTTAATGACTATCACAAGCCTTGAACACACGTTATCACGTCCCACAAGCTCTACTTTGTAAAGTCTTCTAAGTAAAACACAATAATTATGTTGTGGCCTTGTAACTTCCAGGCAGAGATTCATAGCCTCCTCAGTAGATATAAGTATGTTTAGTCTTAGCCTTGAACTGCCTCTGTGAAAGAATGTACTTGCAAGATGACGAACTATGCGAAAGCTGTTGCTTAGGTTAGCTGAGACAATAAATACCCACTCACAGAGGAATCGAGGGCTCTCTCTGTTCGGGAACAGGGTGTCCCCTGGTTTCCTCACTCTTAATTTTGTCTGTCCCATATCCCCACTGTTCCACCCGCCTCTTGGGAGATCTGTGTAAGGAGTCCCAGCCAGAAACCTGGTCACACAGGACACAGCATATTCTTCTCAGATGTAAGAACATACATATATTTGAGATTCTTAAGACAATGTACCAATGTTCTGAATTAATATTTTAACTTTTAATGAACATGTTTGTCAGATATCAACATGTGAAAGCTGTTATGGGCTCTAAAATCACTTCATCTCCAATTTAAAATAGTTGTATTACTTTAGTTGAAGATATTTTATGCTGTTATCCAATATCTGCATTTCCAGACACATTAAAGGGATTGTGTGTGACTCTTGTGACTTTATCATTTCATGATGGCCTGAGGTAGAATCCTTCTCAGAGATTATAGCAAATTTGGACCTTTGTTCCTTAAACAAAGAGAAACTTTCTCTTGTGTTTTAAAAAATTGATACAACTCTTTGAAACAAATTGTTAGAAGAATCTTTCAAACGCCTCTACTCAAGTTACAAATATTTCAAAGACTTGTGTTCCATAAAAACCTAATGATTTTGTCTACTACGAGCAAGTAGTTAAAGCTCTTAGCAATCAAATTCTATAAGAAATTGAAGACCTGCTGTATTAATCTTCAAAATGTATTTAACTCGTCTCCTCTTCCTTCACCAAGCTATGAGGACACATGCAAAGGGGGAAGAAGATACTCTTGTACAGTGAAGGCCAATTCATTGTTTGAAAAAAAGGTTTTAAAGTGTTGAAGGTCTGATTTAGCCCACCATGAGTTAATCTGCCCTTGGAAAAGTATTTCTAAATTTAAGCCTAAATTCAGGTTATCCCTCAAGTAAGAAGATATTATTTATGCCTGACCTGTACCTCAAAATTGTTTAAATTTTTAAAAATGAATATATGTGTATGTACACATACTTATTTATAAAGATATAATAAATAGAGGCCCTTCAGGAAAGAAAGTTACATGATATTTGTTAGAGATAAGATTCAAAATAAAGAATTAAGTTGTAGCTCAATTTATTTTTATTTTATTTATTTATTTGCTTATTTTTAAAAGAAGATAAAGAAAGTCTTGCTCTGTAGTGCAGTGCTTCTGATCTTCCTGTGCAGTCCACAGCAACCCTTCTGTCTCAGGTTTCCAGATGCTGGGGGAATACAGACATATGCCACCAAGCCCAGTTTATATGGTGCTACAGATTTGAACCCAGGGCTTTGTGCTTTTGGCAAGAATTTTAACCACTGAGCTATTTCCACAGCCCAAGAAAGTTCAATTTATGGTAAAAAAAAAAAAGAATCAATTTGTATATTAGCACCGAATGCATTTTTTCAAAATAATCTATTGAATCAAGAAAGTCATTATAGGACTGAATATCTCTTAGTAAAACAAAAAAACACGAGTATTGCTAAGTTCTCTGTTATTTGAGTTGTTATTAGTTTAGTTGTGAATAGTGGCAAATTCTTTCATACTGAGTTTTAAAATGGAAACGAAAGGCGGGAGTGATGGCGCCTGTCCGTAATGTCGGCACTTTACAGAAGGAGGCAGGTAGATCGCTGTGAGTTGGAGGCCAGCCTGGCCTACATAGTGGGTTCAGGATCAGCCTAAACTACAAAGTAAGACCCTGTCTCAAAAAATAATTAATAAATTTGAAATAAGCTAATTCTCCTACCAAATCAAAAAAAGGCAAACCATTTCCACAGTCTAATGAAGCTGGTGTTGATGTCTGACTTTTCTATTTAAAGATCATTTAACTTTAGCTTCTCCCAGGCTCAGTTTCTTCTTCAGTATATGTAAAGTAAATTATGTCTTTCTGAAAAACTGCTATCAAGATGAATTATAAGAATTATTATTGCTGTTAAATTTTATAGATTATTTCTCTGTCAGATATTGTTCTAAGTTCTTTACTCATTTCATTCTCACAGACGGTGTGACAGGACAAAAGTAGATATTTTCATTTACAGATGTAGACATTGTACAATTCAAGGGGATCTCCTAAATCACAAATGCAATATTTCTGTGAAAACCTGGCCCCAGATACATAATAGATACTCCATAAATGGCAATTTAGAATCTAATCACGGCAACTTTTGTTTTAACAAAATAGGCAATCTTCTGCCAACTCCAATGAATATTGTCCATCTTCAATTTCCCACTTAAAATTTTAGATAATGTCATATCATCATGATAAAGCCACGATGACCATAAACTATGTCATTAAAGAAACAGGGCATAATAAAATAAAACGCATACATGTCCACAAACTTAAACATATATGTACAATGGATTTTTAATGAGGATATGTTTATATTATTTGTGTCATTGTCACAAAAAGTAGTTTGTGCTCTTAGATCTGATGTAATGATCCAAATAATCTTTGGCACTGCCCTGCTGCTGTGAGAGTTGTTTTGTGGATATGAAAATGCCCATGAGATTCCAACTGGCAAAGAGGATAATTACCTATTTACCGTCAAGTATCTTCATTAGAAGAACTTGAGGATAAAATATTGCCTAGTATTAAAAATAATGTATTTCTTGACTTTATACAAATAATGACCTGAAAAAAAATCAAAGAGTGGGTATATTTAAACTTAGAATATCTTCTTTAGGGTACAGAAAGTGCACTATCTAAACTTAGAAGTTAATTTTGCCAAACAATGACTTGCTCATGACACAGTTGAAGAGATTAAACAAAAAATTTACATTCATTAATGTCTTTTGCATGGAACTGAGTGAAATATTATAGAGAAGCCTTTTTAGAGAAACTCTATTGAATCTAAAAAACATTACAGCCAACTGGATGAAAACGGAAGCTGGTATTCCAAGCAGAAGGAATAGATGAGGGAAGTCACAGGTGAGTTTAGGGAAGCACAATTCTGAGTACGCTGTGCAAGAAGTAAGAGTTACTTCTAGTGTCGCTGAAATCCAGGACGCTAGAGAAATTTGAGGTCATCAAAGAGGAATATAGGATCTTTGTCTCTCAGATTTAATTATAAAGAGACAATTCTTCTATGGCTTTGTAATGCAGATGCACTAGATCCCTGGAATATGTGTGGAGGAAGAATCCATGTTGTTGACAATTAAAGAGTAAAACAGAATGAGAAAATGGAAAGGGATTTTTTTTTTTTGCTGTATTGAAATACATTAAAGAAGAATTCACATGGTTATTGTAACGCCCTGCTCTTAACCTTGATATTAGGTTAGATTCATCCTAGGAATATCTTTCCTTTGTTTATCTACACTTCTTATTTTTTTATGATGCTCCTCCAAGTCTGCTAGACTTTTCTAAGCATTTTAGGTAAACAAAGCTAATGACACTTGTAAACTGATCAGTGATTCACCATGATCTTTCTAGTGTAAGAATAGATCAATTGCTAAAAAAAATTTAAAAATAAAAAATAAAAGCAAAAAATATAAAATTGAATAAAAATATTTCAGAAATCTTTTGTATTCCAAATAAGACGGCAGCTTGAAATGAATTGTGAGTTTAAGAAGCCAGCAGATAGGTGTGGCCAAGGCAAAAAGGAAGCCCTTGTTTGGGACAGTTGAAGAATGTGAAAGGAGTCAAGGGTAGAGTTTATGAAGTAGCTCAATTGTCATTAACAAAACATCTTGTCATTAACAAAAACAGCAAAGTATGACTTCTTTCCCTCCTTCATTGAAGGCAGGGTATAGGGTTGGAGATTGTTATAATTTTTAACATATTAGATGTGATAACTGATGTGACTTTCAAGAGTATGTCCTGTGACTTCTTTAATATAAAGAGCTATGGCTCCGAAGGCTATTCTCTTTTTAAATATACATTTGGATGGATTTGGATGGAGGAGATTTCAAGAAGAAAAAAATGCAGAATCACCAGATCTTCTAGAAAAAGAAGATCTAGATATGAGAAGAGGGAGATCTGCATGCATACCAATATTTAGGAGGGGCAGAAGAAAAGGAAATCACCTCACTCCAACACACATCAAAGAGTTTCAAGATATAAAGATAGAAAACCAAGAAAAGTTACTGTACCTGAAGCTAAGATGCAAGGAACTTTTAAGTCAATAGAGCTGTCAAATGACTAAGCATAATATGGAAGACATTTTTAGTGCTGCCCTTTAAATTAATATAGTTATTCTTTGATAATCTTTTAGAAGATGGTTTAAAATAACATGATTTTTAAAAATACTTCGATGGCTTTGTAAGTAGCTTTATTGTAAATGGCAGTACAGTACTGAGACGGTGGGGAAGATCTATGTTTTTCTGGGTTGTTTTAGTTACCTTCTCCTTGCTGGGACAGAACACAACTTTAGGGAGGACGGATTTATTTTAGCTCACAGTCTCGTCACATACGGGCAGCTGGAAGAATGGTGGTGCCACAGCCGGAGCTGGGGCTGCTGGGGCTGGAGCTGGAACCAGAGCTGAGATCCTCATGCGATGGCAGAGCAGAGGAAAGGACAGAGGAGCACACATTCCTTCAGACCTTCTGGTCAAGCCCCGGGCTTCTGCCATTTGCAACCATGCTCCACCTCCTGAAAGCACACAGTATGTGTACGTACATGAGGCTTCTTGAGTATATATCTGATCCAAACCACAATACGGTTTAAGGATACAATACAAACAGCAATACATTCCTTTAGGTAGTTTGCCTGTGAAGGAGACAGTTAGTACTTTGTATGAGGTTAAAATTTAATCCAAGTGTAGGAGGCAATCAAAAGAGTCTTGTTTGACTTACACTTACAATCGATTGTGATCTCCTTTATTGATACTTTTTATTTCTATAAAACTTCTTAACTTCTTGGAATCGTGTACATTGTACGATAAGCTTCAGAATTTCAGCTTGATCTTTGACTTCAATTATTTGTAAAGGAACTGAGTAGCAGGTATTTAAGAATTTTCGTCTTTCATAGCATTTATATCTGAGTTACTTGTACATATCAAATGTTATGAGGAATTTGAATGACACTCTGAAAGCAAATGTCTGCTGGCCACAGGATGGTAATGATGATGATATTGCCTCTGCCAGAAAACAGTTTTCATATTTTGTTATTGAGTATGTATGATGAAGCAACATGCAGCTAAATATTTTATACATTATTTCATTAAAAGCTTATATTAAAAATGTCAATTGAATATCAAGTCCTCTATTTTTTTAGAGGAGACTAAGTATCATAAATAGGGTTTATATAAATGTTAGAACCTTACCTTTTACTGAGATGCCTTTAGCTCCTGTACCATTTCCCTGTTTGCTCACATTACATCAAAATTCTATGAGGCTCTCTGGATCTTTTCACCATGATCTCATGACACTTTTCAAAGATTCAAATAAACTTTGCTTTCTAAATTGTTTTGAGTACCATTCTCTCACTTCTTTATTTACGAAATACATATTTTTTTGAATATTGCCTTGTGGAGTAGGTCTTTGTGGTAGATATTAGTGGTAAGCAAAAACAAATCAGGAAAGGATCCACTGATTAAAAAACTTACAGCCAAAAGAAAAGTCAAACCATGTAATTAAATGTGTATGAAAGAAAGTTGGAGTAAGTGAAAATTATCAGAGGTAATAACAGTGAATCAAACTGTGTTAGTTTGGGTTTCTTCAAAAGACAGAATTCACAGATTTTATCACAAAAAGCTCTATTAGGAAGGCTTACAAATCCAAGGATAGAAGTGGTCCAAGATGGCTGCTCAGCTGTGAAGTAGATCTCCCGTCTGGGACTGCAGGACAGCCAGTGAGGTGAGAGTCTGCTGTAGATCTCGGCTGAAGACCGAAGCCTGAGATCGGCGACTGAAGAGCAGCGATGGGCAGACAGGCACAAGTCGAGACTGGAGCGAATCTGTGCTGATGATCTGTGATGTGTAGCAAGTCGGCATCCATAGACAATTGTGAAGGCGAGAGCTTTCCCAGAGGAAGAAGCTGTGACGAGTGTCCCTCTTCCTCCCTTTTATAGCGGGTTCCAGTTGGCCCTCCCACATCTGGGTGGGTGCTCTTCTCTCATTGGCCAGCCCACAAATCACTCACACTTTAATCCAGATCAATTCTTGATCCCTGATCTAGGGTGGTTGACAAATCCTAATCCTAAAGGGGATGTGGCTCCTAATTCCATCAAGTTGACATAATCCCATCAACCGTTACAAAGACTGCAGGACAGACTTGAAAATAATTATTCATTTACTTATTGTTTCTAAGAACCAGAAAAATAATTTGACTTCCTCTATCTTCAGCACCTTATTTGTGGGACGATGATGACAACAGCAAATGAGTGGGATTAAAAAGACCGGGCTACCGTACGGTTCAGTTCCTTGACCTAGCAGCAGAGTTGTTGAGGTGATTAATTCTGCCACAGCGTTTAACCAGATGTGTTATGTAAGTGCTAGTTCTTTTACCTTGTTTTGGTAGATTGACATAGATCCAGAGCAGAGACGAATCACTCTGACATTTCCAGGTTATTTCATCTAAGTAGTTCATGCTGACTAACTGTAACTTAACAAAAGTACAATGATTATAACTTTGTGTATCAATGTTCATACAAAGAGACTGCAGTATAATATTTTACAGATATACACAATAAGTGCTGTTTAAATCCAGGCAAACAGTATTTTCCACTTACCAATGTCTTGTTTGGCCACTTTGAGCCCCAGAAAATACATACTAATTTACTATGAGCCACTGCAACAGAATGACACAGAACCTATTACTTCCACCTGTGTTTTGTACTCATTATCTAAATCTCCCTTCCTCCCTCTTGGGGCTACTTACTATTATACATCATTTAGGCAGATGTTTTTTAGCTTCTGCATGAGAGAGAAGACGTGGCGTTTGTAGTTCTGTCTGGCTTATTTTAAGTAATATCCTCCAGATTCATTCATTTTGCTACAAATTATTTTATTACTGAATAAAATTAATAACCCATGGGACTTTACATCACATTTTCTTAGCCATTTGTGTCTGATTGGCACGTAGGCTGGTTCCGTGCCTGCGCCTATGTGATTAGTGTCACAACAGACACCAGGATGTCTTTGATGATGTTGATTTCCTTTCCTTTGTACTTGTGCCCAGAGCTGGGATGGCTGGACTATGTGATAGATGTGTGCTTAGTTTTTGCAAGAAGATAATGCACTCCATACCAGCAATGCTTTTTATTTCCTCCAGTAGTACTTAATTGCCCTTTTTTTCTCCACATTCTTGTCAGCCTTTATTGTTTTTATGTTTTAGGAAAGAAACATTGTAACTGGACTAAGGTGATCATTTACTGAAATCATGATTAATATATTGAAATATAGTACTATATTTTCTGACAGAAATATAGTAATTTTAATATGAAATAAAATATGGAGTGTGGGGAAGTAGTATAACCTTATTCTTAGGTTTACATTAAAAAAAACAGTTGAAAGCGATTTTATTTGGTCATTTATTTACAATGATGAACTGCTAAAGTCTGTGTGTTTTTAAGAACAGAATGATATTTATATTACTTTTATTTTCATAAGAGTGGACTTTATTTTTTTGCAAAACTGAAGTTGCATTTTAATTAGTTCCATCTGATTAAATTTTTTAGTAGTAGAATATTCTGTTCAGTTGGTCATTTTTTATAGCTGCTGTTATGACTTATGAAAGCATATAGCTTATGAGTCAAAGAATATTAATTTAATCTTATGTGATGTTAGAAATAAGAGTGACTAGTACTTTTCCAATTTTTTAATGATTTGTGAACAAGCTGAACTCAAAAACTCCACTTAATCTCTTCATATTATACTCAGAAAAACCTACAAATACTACCTCTTTTGATTAAAATATTTTATAATTTACATACATAAAATGGACTTTTAGACACCTGTAGTATATCAGGCATCTACTGAAAATCAAATATCAAAATATTAATTTCTGGGAGAATAATATGTTATTATAATTTTAATATTTAATTTTTATGGCTAAGGTGCATAATATCTTTAGGTACTATGCTTTCTTATTTTAACAATATGATGGGTACAGCTTTAATATTTTGCTAAAGAAAACACGGACTAACATCAACAATTACAACCATGCAGAATATTAAATTGTTTCTGCAGCCTGACAGTTACTCTCCAGGGAAGTCATATTTCAAGGGACATTTTCACAGACATAAACAAAAAAGATACCTCAGGGAATGAGTCATCATCTTTCCATATTTCCTGAGTTTTCAACAACTGAATTTCGTTCACATATTAAGTTTTGTGCCACTTAAGAGCACCACACTTTTAATAATTTTTTGTCTCCGGTGTTTCATCTGAGAATATTTAAAGCTTTGAAGAGTTTAAAGGTGAGTTGCATTTGATGGTATTTCTTCTTTGCTTAAGTTTGAGTTTTTAAGAAACAATAATGCCAATATAATCAAACTCATAATATTTGAATCATATCAGAAAAAGTTAAAATATACTGCTATGATTTTTTCATTTCCAAAGTATAATCTACAATAACCAGTTAGGGACACAACAGTAATTGAGAAATTACAGGAAAATGTACATGAATTAAATGAAAATATTTTCACTGAATAGTTTTTGCACATGAAAAACCTGAAATGTACAATTTCTCCTCAGAAGTAAATGAAAATAAGCTTTTTAATATTGTATTATAACCAGGTAAATATGCAAGTATTAAAGGAAGACTTAGGTCACTAAAACAGGTCATGCATGTAATTAGATTTTTTCTAAAATGTATTTCATACATTCTTTCACAAACTACATTTCTGTATACATGTCAGATATTGAGTGAAAAGTAATGTTGTTTCTCAGCCTACACAATTTAGAATAGTCTTACATATTTCTATTGAGCCAGATTTCATGGTAAAAGCTAATCACATTGCTGTCCCTCTGAAGACGACTTGAGTGTCGTTTCATACTTTCCATGTGTCGTTCTGTGCTATGATTTTTCCAAGCTTATATTTATAAGGCAGTTTTAGTAATTAAAGCTCCAAATGCCACAGTGATCCCACCTGGGTCCAAGCCCAATCCTGCCACTTATTGATAGAATAGCTTGGGGAAAAAAATGAAGTTCCCACATTGTCCATTTCTTTCTTAGGAAAAAGAAGTAGCAAGACTTGAGGCAGAAAGTTTTAATAAAATTTAAAAAAATAATAACAGAACATACCCCGAAAGCGAAGTTCTGTGGTGTAGGTATACTTGGAATAATCATTTAATACAGACAGTTTTCTGAGGGGGACCATAATTAATTTTGTATCAGTAGATCTTCTGTTGGGTTCAGTTTGGCCTGTGTCTGATCTAGTCCTTCTAAGCGTCATTTTTCTAGGAGAGCTCTGATGGAGAAGGAAGTTAAATCAGATGTGTCAGTCATGGAAAACACGGAAATGAAATTAACAAAGCTCAGGAAGTCAGATAAGCAGTTAGTTGTTTATAGACCAGAGAAAAGACGGCGGCTTGCACTGCAGGCATAGTAGATAGGAAGCCAGCAGCAGGGAGCAAGATAGAGACACCACCAGTTTGCCAGACTCTTTACCAGACTTTATCAAGTGCTTTTCCTCCAGGGAGTTCTAAATGGTGGGCGTTAGAGCAACCAACCAAATTCCATAGGTCTCACTGTGACAGACGTGGTCACTGAGCTCTCTCTGTACTGTCCAAGTGGGTGTAGGGTCAGTGAGCAAGTTAAGTGGATTGTTTTCAGCTGTCCCATAGGAATGTAGGGACAGGCAGTGCCAGCACAGTCAGCCTTGTGACCAAGCCAGTGAGAAGCTAGGAGGAGGCAGACAACAGCAAACTGAATTACCGGGGATTAAACTCTGCTGCCCTGTAGGTAGGAGCAGGAGTGTACAACTTATCTTTGAAATGAATATTAAAGTAATATAAATTTAAGAACTCATGTCCTATTTGACTGTTTCTGGTAGATACTCAGGTGCTAGTACAAGGATCAAGAGTCCAATGGTAAAGGTAAAGCTCATCTCCGGTTGTTCAACCTTACACGTTGACAAGTTTTGTTGAACAAACTGCTTCATTTTGTTTCTTCAGAAAGTGCAGGCCCAAGATTTACAAGGTCAAAGGAAAGGAATGTAAACTGGGGAAACAGACACGTAAACTGATAAGGATAGCACAACGTGTGTATGTTGATAATACATTATAATATAGCCACTAATAATACTACCTATGAAATATAACTATCAATGAAATATTACTAATATTACTGTGAAATACATGAAATATGAGCATGTTCGTGATACAGAAATCAGAGAAGACTAATGAATTTTGGCAAAGATGTATTAAAATGGTTTTTCAGAATATGTGATTTCTGTACACGGTTTTGAGTTAACAAAGAACTTTTTTGACAGATAAAATCAGGATACCAGCTCAAGTCAGAAAGGTACAATAGATTGAAATGCTGGTGGAGCCTTGATCTTTTTAATTGTCACTGAAGGATGACATCTCAATGTGATGGAGGGAGAATCAAAGCTTGCATGCAGAACCTATGGGAAGACCTTCCCCTGATGTTTGCTAAGGTCCCCAGCCCCTGTTTGGAACTGGGTTGTACAGCAAGGAGTAAGCGGAGCCCCAGAAGCAAAACTTTACGGATGCTCACAGCTACAACCTACGGCTCCTTACCTCCCGAGCTCTGTCTGCCCCTGTCAGCTCAGTGGCTGCATGATCCACTTGGTTTCTGTGAACTATATGTGCTAGGAGTACAGGTCTCAAGTTCCTTATGATAATCTCGTGTCTGATGGCCTAAAGCAGAGCTGAGGCAGCAGTGCTAGAGCCATTCTCATCCCTCAACCTACCCCATCTATGGAAAAATGATCTTCCACAGGCCTAGTCCCTGTTGCCAAAATAACTGGGGACTGTTGCTTTAAAACTCTGGGAGAGGTTGCATTGATAGCTAGCAAGTAAAGGGGAAGCACTGAGCTTGGAGATAGGGGAAATGATTTTGAAGCCATTTCCATGGTACAAAATCATGATAAAGACACAAATTAAGGTAGATTTTTAAAATTTTTACCTTATTTGTTTTTGAGATACAGTCTCACTTTGAAGTCCAGACTGGACCTGAACTGGCTATGTAGATGAAGCTGACCTTAAACTTAAGGCCACCTTGCTATGTCAGGCTCTCTGGTGCTGGGATTACAGGAATGTGCCACCACACCCAGATACTCTTTATGTGGTGCTGAGGGTTCCAACCTAGAGCCCTGTGCATGCCAAGTGAGCACGGAGATATGCCCCCATTAGATGTTCTCTTTAGAAATAGACATAATAATAATGTTAATAGTGGTTATATTTTATTATGCATTATCAATATACCACATTGCATACAGCATTGCATTTCTCTATCACAATAGCTTTACTAAACAGGCAAATTATTACCTTCAGCTTAAGACTGGAAATTTGAAACTTAAATTTATGATGTTTTCAGAGAATCACTTAGAGCCTTGAATATAGAGTCTTTATAACCTCAACTGATAAGCTAGTTTATGAATATCAGATGCTATTCCCAGGAATATTTAGAATATAAATAAACCACATTTATGAATTAATTGGATGTGAAACAGTGCAGAAGAAAATACCTTTTAAGATCATTTCCACTTTCTGACTTGGGTGATGGCGCACATGTGACATAAAAAATATAAATACACAGAAGTCAGGAACCACAAACCAGGTCAGCGGGGAGGGGGCAGAAGACTTAAATCCATGTTGCTGAACTTGCAACTCCCGCGAAAACCTGGGAAACGTGCAACCGCAGCTGGCTGCTTAGATCTGGAACTCAGAGAATCAAAAGGAACTGATCTACTTTTCATTGCATAAAGATTTATTTTAAAAAGAATGGAAGTTTTGGCTTTTTTGTGGAGGTAAAATGATTCAACAGGTAAAATACTTCTCTAGTGCATCTTAGAGACTGTATCAGTCCATGAGGTAATATTTATCGGTAGTTCTGATCAGTAGCTATTGCCTTTACTGGGCGCTAAGCACCACACTTTCATTAATCTTTCGTCGCTGTGATTTAGTACCCAATATCCACAACATAAGGGAAGAAAGGTTTATGTTAGCCCACAGTTTCAGAGGTCTTAGTCCATTCGTGGATGGTTGGCAATGGTGGAAACGCATGACAGCTGTTCATGGCATGGCAGACAGAGACCGTGGGAGACAAGAAGTGTGAAGCTAGCGTGTGTCCTTCCAGGTCGTGTCCCACTGATCCACTCCTTACAGGTCAAGCCCCGATGTCCCACCCCTCTTCAGTCAAGCCTCAGTGTTCCCTGTCTTCCAGGTCAAGCCCCAGTGCTCTGCCCTGCGACCAGGCCCCGCCTCTCAGTGGCACATTTTTCCATAGCTATTCCACAATACCCAAATACATCAGGCTTTTGGGGACTTTCCAGATCCAAGCCACAACACACCACAAAGTTTGAGATCTGTAGGCTTCTTTTTCTCTCAACATTTGGTTCCTGATTTCAGTTTCATCTAAAAAATTAAATCATAATATTTACCACATATTTTTGAATTTTGAATTTATTTTGCTTTTAAGACAAGTTACTCTGCGTCGATGTATATGCATAAAATAAGAAAAAAATCAGCAAGGCCTAGTTCTGTAAAAAAAAAAAACAAACAACAACAACAAAAAAAAAACAAGCAAACAAAGCCAAGGATTAATTGTACACTTTCCCCTTGGCTCTCTCATGTGTTCTGACATAGTGGGGCATGGGCCTGGAAAGCCGTCACACCTAGAAATGCCAACCTGTGCCCAAGCTGCTGGGGTAAAAAAGAATTTGATCATATTAAGTGAGGGAAACATAACTGGAATCTCCTCACCAGTATTGGAATAATAAACCTTTTAAAAAGTTTCAAAACCTTTTTCCTCCTGTACATTTTGCCTTCCAAAGGAGCTTATATAGACCTTTTCTACCCTACAGATGTCTTCTAGCATTCCTCTACCCACACAGATAGCGCGTCGTCATAACATGAGAGTGTCTAAAGAGCCTGCGACTAATGGGGTGAATTATAAGCCAGGTCCGTTTCAATGAGGCAGGGCAGGGTGGAGTAGGGGTGGTCGCCATATGACTGAGACTCACATGATTAAGTTGCTGTCTGATCCTCATGTAGTACATTGCAATAATATCTCAAGATAGCTATAATTTTAATAGTTTGATAGTTGGAAGAAGAGCATTTTAACTTGACGAATCTGATTTGGAATAAAGAAGTATGAGGCTTACTATCAGCCCGACAATTAGAAGCATGGTATTTCAGTCACTGTGGGAACACATACGGTCATGCCCCCTGAGGTCGCCTTGCCTGCGTTGTTGTAGGGGTCCTTTTTGAATAGGGGCATTTTATGATGTTCTCACAGTTACAAAGGTTACTAGAAATGCATTTCTCAGAACTTGCCACCAAATGATGGATGACTACATTTCCTCTGGCAGGTACAAGTTGGTGCCAGCTGGGAAGGAACAGGGAAGCCAACCAGGTAACTAAAATTTTACCTAATGAAACTATTAAAATGATCATTGACAAACTATCAAAATATTAAGCAATTGAGAGAACACCAGCTACTGTGAAAATTAATGTATAAAAGGTAATTAGATCATGAATAAAATTTTAAAGTATTGAAGTCAAGTAAAGGCTCATATGGGAGTTTAGGAAAATGACCAAAGGGTTTGGGAACATAAATATATCAAGGCTACCACACAAATGCGTTTTTTGTATTATGGGATGAGTTCATCCGAATCACATTGCATCTCTAACAAGATGTGTATGCTGTAAAAGAAATTGTATTTTTAAAAAAACATTGTTTATATTTTTGTGACATAACCTTCTCAAATAAAAAATTCTCAGATGAGCTAGGGAAAGAATGAAATTGGCATAACTTCAGAACAGACCATGATAAGAAATCACAGTGCACAGAACGTGCGGCTCTACATCCCTGGGCCTCTAGAGGAGGTAGAGGGGTGCCCCAGGACCCCAGGGTTTGCTCCTGCCGATGGGTGAGTCCCTAGGGAGAAATGGCCTAATGTTCTTCTATAATCCACATCCATCCTCCTGTGTACCTGATACCATGTCTAGATTACTGACAGCATCTGAATAAATTTTAAACTCTATGTGCATAGTTATTACACTGTGTGGCTTAGGAAACAACGACAGCAAGAAGGCCGTCCAAGTTTTCCACACACACAGGGTGGAATCTGTGAACGTAGAACCTGCACATGCACAGGGCCGATGGTGCGTCCGCTGACTCCCAAGGCTGCTGCTGACTTGATTTCGGGAAGAGAAGCCAAAGGGCTCATACAGAGGCTCGGAGGCCTGTGATTGGTCTACACAATCGGCACACTGCTGGGACATCAGAACGTTAGTGCAGACACCAGGTCCTCATGTCAAATCGCAAGCCTGTTTCAGAGGCACTACAAGTATGTTTCAAGTGCTTCCACTGCTGTATGGTGGCCAAGGACTACAGTACCCCAAATTTCAGCTCTGCTGAGTGCTTAAAATGACATCAGGCAACCATGATTTAGTGTCAAAAAGTTTTTTTTTTCTCAAAATAGAAACTAGATACTGGGTAGTCACTTCTTTATGAGGGCTCTGGATTCAAATCTCAGTACCACTGAAAGTTTGGTAGGGCAAAGTGATGAAGTGCATCTTCAGGAATGGCCTTCCCTCCAGTTCGCTCCTGCTGCCCTGTCTTCTTTACATTCCAGGCCACCAACCAGACCTTGCACACACCCCTTGGGTGTATTTTCTCTTACTCTGTGGCCTCCGGCACATAACTTAGCTAGGCGAATTTAACCATCCACCCTGTAATTAAGTGAGGAACGTTCTAATTTAAGCCATGCCCAATTTCAGTTAAGAAGGTCCGTGCAATTACAGGGCTTGTTCAAACTACTACTAAAATTAATTATCAGCACTCTGGCTAAGATAGTTTTCCTCTGATCCCAAAAGTCCAGCAACTTTATTACACAGCCTGGAAATCTTTGCGTGAACAAATGCAGCTAGTACACAAATGAAACGCACTAAGGTAACCGCAATGGATGCCGAAAGGATGTGTGAGACCTCGTTGATTGCTTTTGATGTTTACCTATCTTGTGCCCCAAAAGTATTTTTATTAGTAGGCACTTGTGATACATAATTATTATATTCAACTTGAGGAATGAGTGCACAGAAATATCACAACTTTCCCATTTTTACCTTTCTTTTCATCTTTCTACTCTCTCCTCTTCAGCTGCATTCTCTCTCCCCCTCTAGAGACTCTGTAGAATCTCTCCCTGTTTCCTACAATCTCCCTTATCTGATTCTTTTACTTTTTTGTCCTTTAGATGTCTCATATGTGATATTTAAGCTTCTGTGTCTAATTCATTTCACTAAGCATAATGGTTTCCAGATGTATTCATTTTCCTACAAATGATTCAAACTTTTGTTTTTCATGACAGAGCAGTATCCCAGTATGTATATCTACCACATTGTCTTTATTCATTCATCTTTTTACAGACATATCTACAGCTTCCAGAATATAGTGATTATCAGTTATATTGCTATAAACACGACTATGTATGTGTCACTGGTTTCATTTGTTTGTTTGCTTTGTGCTTTTGAGAATTGAGTCCAGGGTCTTTGCACTAACACATAGCTCTAGCCGTTTTTTGAGTCTTCCCAAGTTTCCCAGGCTGGTCTTGAACTCACAGTCCTCCTTCCTCGGGCTGTTACTGTGTAGGGGGGATTACAGGTCGATGCCACTGGCCTGTGTCACCATTATATGTAGTCATTAAGTCTTTTGGAAAGATATACTCAGAGGAGATGGTGCTGGGTCACATGAAATACCTATTTTCAGGTTTTTGAGGAATTTCTGTACTGATTTCCATAATGGTTGTACAAATTTACAGTCCCACCAGCAATATAGAAGAGTCCTTTTTTTCATGACAATCTCACCAGTATTTGTTGGTTTTGGAGGTCTTCTTAGCAGCCATTCTTACCAGAGTGAGACGGACTCAGTGTCGCTTTGATGCACAGGACTGTGCTCCTTGGCTGCCAAATTTAGAACAGTGATAATGCATACCATTTAAACCACAACATAGCTTTAGTTTGATTAATTTTGCCTTTTATTTAAAAGCTAGCGTATTAAAATGGATAATAAGCAGGACATCTTCAGGAGAGAGTTGGTGGATGTCCAGGGTGTCCCCTTGTTCTGGAGCATAGCGGAGCAATGGCCACAGGTGGAGTCATTTGAGGCCCACCCAGGTGACCTTCTCATCACCACCTATCCCAAGTCTGGTAAGCCCCCTTTTAATCATTTGTCCTAAGGGATTAGATAATAACCTGTGTCTATGAACAAACTGATATGTAGTTTACTACTCAAGTCTAACCTCAGTTCATTAAAAACTTTTTAAAGGAACACTTAGGTGATTTGCTGGGGAAGTTTTGCCTTAAATCAAACAAATTCACTTTTTATTCTGAAATGCTAGCATTGAATAGAGGATATTATCAGAGATAAAAATTAAAGTTAGTGTTTTTTTTTTCATTTTCAAATTCAAATACAAATTTTTAAAATGATACATATGTGTGTATGATTTGGGTACACATGTTCTTTAATAAGATACAGGGTATAGTAGAACATAAATTTCATTTTAATATATGCTCACACAAAAATTTTATTTTGCCTTAAAGAGAATGAGAGATCACTTATTCTGAAGCCGAACACGAGTGACGTAGGCCTGAGAATATGAATTTACCTTTCTCCAAACAGCACGTTCCAATGAGTAGCCATTACGTGTAACACTAAGAGTGACAGAACAGAACGTCACAAATCAGAGCACCTTCGGAAACCATTGGTGGGAGTGCAGGTGACCCTGCAGTGGGAAAATCTCTGCGGTAGGCCTCATGTTGTCAGAAAACATTCCCAGCTCTAGAGTTGGTGGGAAGCTCAAGGTTATGCTTTTACATCTTAAAAGTGTTACTTGGCAATTATAGGAATTTTATATAATAATTTATCACAGGATGTCAAGTTAGATATAAAGGAAGATGGCAGATGTGGCCATCAGCAAGGGCCAAGATGGCTGCTCACAGTCCAGCTGTGCAAAACATTCCAACCGTTCCACAGGTTCTTCAGAATCTAGTTAGCTAGTTGCCATAGTCTCATTGTTAGTGAAGCTATGTTCTGGGAACTTCAGTTCTAATATATTTAGCACATATTAAAATGTTTGAAAGCATATTGCCATTTCATGATTTAAGAGTTTTGTTTATAAAGTAAAGAAATGCTTCAGTTTATGATCTTAGAAAGTAGAGTTTAAAATTACTCATTATGGATCAACAATTTTATTTTTCTAAATAAACTTATAACAGTGATTTGATTCACTGAGTTTTAGACGTACAAAGACCTCGTCAAGAGACAAGACTGCCTTCCAAATAATTAGCCAATTGTTACTTCAGCTTACAATCAATAACAATACTAATTAATAAAAGTCAAAGATAATTTCCCCGTATATCCTAAACTCATTTCTTAGAGGATAAGTTTTTTTTTTAATTAGGCATGGTTATCTATTGTTCTTCTTTATATTAGAAGTGTCAAAGTTTTTTCAATGTAATAAGCAGAAGCTCCTGGAAGACAACTTTGAGTATTGAATATTTTTAGCCAATCAGAAACACTTCATGAGAATAGAGTCCCCACTATGAAGCATGAAAATGCACAGTGCAGATATTTAAAGATGTTAAAAACACGGTTGTTTTGAGAAGACTCTTTTTCACTTTATCTTGACCTCATAGCAAATAAGCAAATCCCAATTGTGCTTTTTTTTTTTGCTGAGAAAAAGCTTCTTAAAAAGATAGTCACTGAGAAATACATGCTCTTTTGTGGTTAATTCAGGAACCTGAAACTACCAAGCCAATTTTTGAACACTTCCCTTATATAAAATATTATATATACAAGATGCTTTTGGAAGCTGAGTTTTTTCTAACTTAGTAAGAACTATATGATCACATTAAGCTTAACCACATGCTCTTTGATAGGATTTCTTGTTGTTTTGTGTCCTTCACAAGCTGTTGGGAATAGACATAAAGGCACTGATATGTCTGTTTAATTACTTGTTGCTGCAACACATTATCCAACACCCACAATTTAAGAGAAGAGGGGTTTATTTTAGCTCACAGTTTCGGGAGGTCTCAACCCATGAATGGATGGCTGGCCTTCGTGGAGGGGTGTGGTGGACAACAGCTGCTCACAGCTTCGTGGAATGAAGAATCCAAAGCCTCCAGGAGAAGCTGGAGCAGCAATTTGTACCTTCCAGGCCACACGCCTCTAATCTAATCCACCACACCCCTGTACTCCAACCCACCCCTGCAATCCACCCCTCTGACCAGGCTCCACCTCTTTAACTGCAGCATATGGATCCCACAGATAATCCACAACATCCAAATACACGAGGCTCTTAGGGAACATTCTAGATCCAAACCAACGCAATGTCAATAATAATGCCATGTTAATTTTGTCGTGGAATTAAATTTAACTATCTTTTTACTTGAACTGAAAGATGTGTTTTTCTTTCCTTCTTTAATATCATGAACAATGAATTTTTTCCAGTACAAACACACAAAAAAGCTAACTTGCCTTTTATTTCAATCAAATTTTGTAGGCTGCAATTTGAGCCATTTACTAATAGGAGGTGAAATGTGTGACGTTGCATGTTAGATGTTAGATCTGTTTCTCTCTTTCTGTTTCTTTCATTTCTTTTTAAAATTAATCACTGCTTAAGCCTAAGCCAGAACAAAAAGGAAAAGTTCAAAGATAGCATTGGGCTTAGCTGATCTTATACTTAGTTTTATAATTATGTGTGAGAGTTATACCTATTTTTAGGGACAAGGAGGAAAATAATTGTCACAAGAAAGTAGTTAAAAAGGGCCTAGCCTTAGTGAATCAATGTGATCATGTACCTGGACTCAATCTACTAAGTTTGTACCTGTGTATATTATTTAAAACTGTCTGTGCATATATTAATTATCAATTTATTTTAACTTTTATTTCCCATCCATAATTTTTCAATTTAGGGACTGGTAACCACATTTTCTAAAAAGGAAACAATAAGAATGAATACAGAGGAATTTTTCATCTATTTCTTGAAATTCGTTATTTTTTTCTTAACAGTGTAGCTGAATGTTGTAGGAAATGACATAGGGTGTGTCCTCATACTCTTCAGATCTATTTCTCAAAGGGCTAGTGAGATACACCCTCACGAAGGTCAGAGCAACTGCTCAATTAGGATTTATTGTCTTTTGTTGTAAGACCACTACACCTATGATATCTCAAAGTCTTCTGTTTTTTTTTTTTAACCCTCTTGACCAAACTTTGGACACGTTCATGCTGAGTTCCCTTCAATGCCAAATCTTAATAATTCTTCCACCTTAGTAATGATATTTGATAATCACATCAAAGTTGGCCACTTACCCTTCCACTCCAGCCTTGACGGTATATTATCGTTACTCACATAGTGTCTCTTGAAGACCCCAGTGCTATTTACTTTTCAAGTCTTATTTGTAAGATTATATTAATCAAATTTCACACACACACACACACACACACACACACACACAGTATATGTATCTGTTTGAAATAGAGAAGGATGTTTTCTGGGAAAGAGGAGAGAAAAGGAATGAAAGTAAAGAACATATCATTTTGTTTTACACAATTCTTCTGCCTCTATTATCATCTCATGCTGTTGTTCCCTTGTAGGAAAGTTTAGAATTTCTACCATTGTTTTTCCGTAGGGACCACCTGGATCAGTGAAATATTGGATTTGATCTGTAACAATGGGGATGCAGAGAAGTGCAAACGTGATGTGATATACAAATGAGTACCTTTCATGGAACTTATAATTCCTGGATTGTCAAATGGTATTTTCGAATAACGCTCTTTTTCTGTGATAGGAGTAAATCCCATTTTCCTCTGACTTGTAAAGGAATCATAAAGGAAAATAATGCGGAAATTGTTTGGACAGTTGGATCATAAGGACCTACAGTAGGAGAGCAAAAGTCTGGCTATGCCATGAACCTACTATAATGTAATTTAGCAGGCATAGCATATAGCAGTATATACTTCTAGTTAGCTGTTATCTACAAACTCAAAGAAAAATATTATAGGGATATGTGGACTTGAACTATTATAAATTTTTAAAATAGCTATGAGCTTTTGACATAATTTAATTATAGAATTTGAATAGAAGGACTTTGGTAAAGGACTTTGAGAGTTTTTAGTTCAATTTATTTCAGATCATAAATAAGGAAGAGAGAAAAAATGAAGGGAAAAACTGGATCTCTTATATATCTTGCCATTTCTGCCACATGAAGGTGTTAAAAGATGCTTAGAAGAAATTATTATCCCATTCTACTCACAAGCAACAAGACTGCCCGAACATTATGATCTTCAGTTTTTATCTCATTACAGAATTTAGCAATATACAAAGTCATAAAGCCATATAGCTATAACCTCTATCAAGCCACGGCATGTGTTGATTTTCTTAGTTTCTTACTTTTTATGTTTGTAGGTATTGAACTTTTGAAAAACATGCAGCCACCTCGGTTAGTGAAAACACACCTACCTGTTCAACTTCTCCCTCATTCATTTTGGAAGAATGACTGCAAGGTAGCGAATTTTAAAGAAAGAGATTTTGCTTGTTAAGAAAACAATCATTGTGCTGTGATTTGTTTTTGCCAATTATGCAAAAACACAAGATGAAAGATGGCCATCCTTTGAAAAACTAATTCTGCCATAAAATAAAGGATCAAAACATTAACAGTGCACACCAGTGTCATAGACAAGATTCTACTCTGTCAAAGCCCTGACATTGGAAAGTCATTCCAAAAACCTTTACTCACTGTACAACTCCTTTTAAATAATCGCCATAGAAATAATACTAAAAGCACATCTTAATGCTTCATAATTATAATTTTAAAATATGAATTAGTATTTATAATTCTAGACATGAATTTATGAATGCCAATAATTATATGTAGTTTTTAGATTACAAATCAATAAATTATTTCATATGATATGAGGTGTATATAATTGATACGATATATATCATACAAATTCATTTAAACTTGTTTTAATAAACATTTTTTACTCAAGCATAACATTCAGGGAGAAGAGGATGTCAATCCAACTATACAGTTCATGTAATGTTCATGTGAAACATGTGAAATTCACAGTGGAGTTCACACTCCTGCTAGAATCTGATGCTGCTGGGGATCCAACAGGACGTGGATCTTGGGGTTGCAACGTGGGAGACTCTAAAAAACAGAAAATGTTGTGTCTTGCTTCCTTGCTGCTCAGCTCCTGCTGGGACCTATACTGTTCTGTGGCTCAGGAGTTGGGGGCCCTGACATCATACATTTCCTAGTGTTTGTAGATCCATTCAATTTTCTTTGTAACTGTTCGTATTATTAGCCAACAGAAACATTCTTTCTTTCCTCTTGTCTATCTGCTGTATTTGCTTGTCAGTCACTTCTCTGTGATTACACTGGACAATGGTTAGAAGACTGGTGATCTCTTCTGTAGGCATACTAGGGTACAGTAGTAAGAACAAGACGCATGTGGAAAATATATGTTACCAGACTAACCGCTAACGCATCAAGTAAACAGGATTCGGTGGGTCAAAGAAGCCTCGTAGATGAAGACAAAAATGTGATGATCACAATGGGTAAACTTAGGAGTTTTCAGGTATTTAGATATTCATAGAGTAAAAACAGAGTACAGATCAAGGTAGGCGATAGCGAGGTACAGGGCAAAGATCTGCGAGAGATTCAGTAGGGCTTAACGTGCAGAGGACTGAGATGGATGTGAAGGCAGGCGGCGCTCGATTCCTTGGGTCTGAGAAACAAATGGAGGCTATGTCCTCACGGCAACCTCCTTGATAAAATGAGCAAAATATCTCTTGTTTTCAAGAAACTGATTATACTTTCACCTTCATTGTACAAAATGTATGTGTATGTTTTCTCCCTTTCTTCTCAAATTCTAATAAAACAAGAGCAAAGGAGGTAGAGCTATGATTTATTTTCCAATTCCAGTAATAAAAATTCTAAAGTCCAGTAACAGGTGGTTTGCTCTTAGGAGAACTAGGTACCCTCTTTGCAATAAGGCAAGCCAAAACAGACCAGGCTGAAGAGCTTACAGGGGGTGATGGTCAAAGAACAGAAGCAGTGTCTCACTGCCAGTCCCTCACTAATGAAGTAAGAGGTAACTGGGAAAATGTGTGGTTTGGTGTTTTCTTCAAGAGGATGCACTAGAGGGCCTTCGGTGAGAAGCTGACACTCAATCCTTGGACTTTCTACTCACTCCCTACCTGATACTGTCCATGCTGCAGACTGGGGGCGCTGCTGCCTGTGACTGGAAACCCAAAAGCTACTATTTCTATGTCTATTAGCTGGGAGAAGGGAAAGATCAGATCTTACTTAAATGACAGAAAAATCTTTAAAAGTTGTATTAAGGATGTATTTTCTCTTAGAAATCCATTTACAGCATGCAAGGCCTGATTGTCTGTACTAGGTGTGCTTCACGAGGGACTGTGGGCTCACCTAAAAGCCAGATTTCCAAGATTTTATTTTAGGGATGGTTTATATGATGATAGGAAATAAAACTCAGGACCTTGCCCTTGCTAGGCACACACTGTTAAACCACTGAGCTGTGCTAAAATTCTCCCCAAGATACCTATTAAAAATAACTTATTTTGTAAAATGTGTTCAAAATTTTGACCTTAACACAGACTTGAAGGCTTAGTTCCTAAAGATATCTAAATCTTATACCAGGTATGAATAAACATTACTATGTTACCATGACAATGGGCAGTGAGATTTTTTTTTCTGACTAAGTTTATTCAGTATTTTTTCAGTTAAAATTTGAGCAATTTTTTCCTATTTTTTTCAATATGCTCTCTTTTTAAATCTGTTTTTAAAATTTTCTTTCTTTTTACTGAGGAGTGAATCCAGTCCCTTCTCACTAATTTACACCTTCCAGCCTTTCTAACCTTAAGGGTAATATTGGTTACTTTGTTAATTTAATATTTATAGGAATTTGTACTACACTTGGTTTTCCATGTTCTAAGAGCTATCATCCTTTTTGAAGTCTAAGAGAGAGTGGAGTATCTACAGTTATGAATATACTATGTCAAGTTATTGATATAAATACCAAGATCAGGAAACAAAATTTTAAAAATCTTTCTTAAATTTTAAGAAAAAAATTAAAAACTGTGAATGAATGAATGAATGGATTTTAACAATGCTGATTGAAAAAATCTTCCCATAGATGATCTATGTGGCTCGAAATGCCAAAGATGTGGCTGTATCTTACTATTATTTCTACCAGATGGCAAAAATGCATCCAGAACCTGGCACCTGGGAGGAGTTCCTGGAAAAATTCATGACTGGGAAGGGTGGGTCCAACTTTTTCTTTAATCATAGAGTTCAATGTCAAAAATTATTTTTTTTTGGTAAGGAGATTTGAAGTTTAAATATACAGATCATGTTTATTACAAAGCTAATATGTATATCTAGCCCTCTGGTAACACATATGTAAGACTACAGAGGAAGCAGTATAAGTTCTCATCTCTTCTCTTAAAAGGATTTCTGGAGAATTTGTGATACACAGATTGTTTTAGTCTTTAGTGTCTTTGTCTCATTAGTATAGTAACAAGGGACTACTGGCAATTTATACTTCCCATGATGCTACACTGTTTCAGTGTTTCAATTTTATTAAAAAATAGTTTTGGGCTTTCCCTTACCTTTTCTTCATTTTGCAAATATATACACAGAAAATTATTTAGCAAAAATTTTGTCTTTAATGTTCTGTACTTTTACTGATGTCTTCTCTTTCTCAAGGAAATAGATTCTTACTCACGATAGTGACTCCACTAATACAAATATTTCTTATACAAATATTCTCCTGCATACATTCCTTATCTGAGGCAAGTACACTTCCGTGCTATCTTGAGTGGATTTATTTCCACAGTTTCTTTGTTTATAAAGTGTCATCTTTGTTATTATCATACTCAGAGCCTAAACTCGACTTCTGACTTCATTCAGATGCTTCTGCGTCGTCTTCTCCTACCCTGTGAACATCCATACTGCTCAGTATCTGAATGACTCCATATCTGCTACCTTGTGTTTGTAGTTTTGGTTTTTCTTTATTAGAAACCATATTAGTTAGCTGCAGTTGCCATAATAAAGCATCACACTGACTAGTTTAAGCAGCCGAAATTTTTTTTTTTTCGCTCTTCCAAAGGCTGTAAGTCTACGAACACAGAGTCTTCTGGCTTGTTTCCCCTGAAGTGCTTTAGCTTGACTTGTACATGGCTGTCTATTCTCTGTGTCATTCTAAGGTCTTTTCTCTTAGTGAACTTTTGTCCTAATTTCCTCTATTTCATAGGGAAATATATCAGATTGAGGATGTTATATCTTTTTGAAAACCTATATGAGGACCTCATTTTACATTTTTTCTGCAAAGACCTTATCTTCAAATAGTATCCCATTCTGGGATTTTGGAGATTAACACGTCAACATGAGAATTTCATAATGACACAGACTTGTAAAAAGTATCCTTTCCTCTCCAAGTAGCTTGTGAACTCAGATAGAAAAGAGATTATTTTGTGCATTTCTCTTACTTTTACTTTTGATTTTTCTTGAACTAATTGATAATATGTATGAACTGATAACAATGACTTAGAGATACATTTGAAAATATTTTACTTTGAAAAAAATTGTTGTAATTTTATAAACAATTTTATCTTTAAATTTAGTGGGTTTTGGCTCCTGGTATGATCATGTGAAAGGCTGGTGGGAGAAAAGGAACACCTATCGCATTCTTTACCTGTTTTACGAAGATATGAAAGAGGTAAGAGAGTTACAACTTATTTTTTGAAAATCTTAGAATCGTCTTTATATTTTAACTTGTTTTCTCTTGGTCTAATAGACTAACTTACTCTCCTATGATTAATTGTATGTTAAAATTGGATCCTTCATCCATCCGTTGTTTCTCCTGTGCTTCCCATTCTAGGCCAGGCATTTATGTTGACTTGGGCTCACTCATCTTTCATGTGTTATTTACTCAGAAGTAAAGGCTTCTTTGAAATAAGAAATAGGGCTATATTCATTCCCCTTTTCAAATATTTCAATGGAGTTTTATCAATATATAAAACTATTAAAAATTTATAGATATTTACATTATGTAATCCCTATCTTTTATCCTTTTACACTACCTTTCCCTTTATCCCTGAGTTTGCGCAACAATTTTTCCAACTCTTGTCAGATTAACCAAATTTTGAAGCTATATGAGCCTTAAAAATAGAAGTGTATCACAGGTAAATTATTGCAATGTTTTATTTGTCTGAATTTGCTCAGTGGCCAGGTGCCCTAACTAGGCCTCATCTTGGTCTTGTAAGTTTCTGTAAACTTCTTTAGGATGGCTAAGACTCATCTCTGATTTGTAAATCCTGTTCCATGTCTGTAGGGAAACCACCTCACCCAGCCAAATAGTTTCTTCTACTGGGTTACTCAGATGAATTTGCATTTTTTTTTGTGTGTGTGTGTGTGTGTGTGTGTGTGTGTGTGTGTGTGTGTGTTACATATTAAAATCACTTTGTCCTAGCCATTGAATTATGGAGAGATAGTACCCAAGTTATGAGGCTTAGGAAATAAAGAGCAGTTGGGTGTGGGTTTTTACAAGATACCCATTATCTTGAAAGACAACTTCACTACATGATCTTCATATAAAGGAAGCTATGTTTTCTCAGATACAGAATCTATATCTCCTGAAAGAGATGTCACAAAGTTACTTGAGTGTACAGTTATCATCAGTATTCACCCCAAATATTGTCATTCTAGGTTTGAGTGTTCCAAACTTCCACACCACTCTACCACTCAACTTTTTAGAATGACTTGGCAGAACTGTGAGTCAAGTCTTACGATTTTTTTCTGTTGCACAATTAGTTTGTGTGTAATATTTAATATAATTAACTTCAAGGGTGAAAAAAAGCTTATTTTAGGGCCAGCCTAGAAATGCTCTGGCCCTGTTTCAATGAATTAGGATGGGTTACACAGCAAAGCTAAATCTTAGATTGTCTTTCTGATGATCTATCAGGTCATTAAGGTGAAGGTTTTGTGCCTTGGTTTGATTTGAATGACTAAGAAGAACAGGTCCCCCAAAGGCATTAGCAAACCAACTCTGGCCTCAATCTCATCCTTTCATCACATTTAATATGCCTCCCTGTGCCCTTCCTGCAGTGCAGACAAGAGATCCACAAAAAATGCACAGAAAGGGTCTCTTGTCCCTGTTATTGCCTCTGTCTCTTCCCCATTTATTACTTAAGCTCAGAAGTGGACAGAATTTCATTTTTGCTTCATACATTCAAAACAACAACAAAACTATGTAGAAATAGAATTTTTTTCCCTATTAAAAATTCTTGAGTTGGGTCATTTATTGTTGATGTGAGCAATGCTTAAAAGTCAAGACATTTCAAAAATAATACTTAAGTATCATAGTAGCTTCTTGTATTACCATGTGTTATTCTGTGGGTTAATTGTATTTTTGAATGGAAGGCTTTGGATATCAATTCAATATTTTCTTTCTCTTTTTGAAATTTTTGTCTTACTGAATGAATACTTAGTGTAACCATAGAGAGAATATATATTTGAAAAGCAAAATAAACAATGATATAACAGTCCAAAGTCCAAAATTATCTCCTCTACTATGATGGAATAAGTACAATTTTGATAGATGTATTTCCTTTTCTTGTGGCCAAATCTTTCTTAAAAGATTACTATTTTTTCCTGTTTTTTTTAGGATCCCAAGAGTGAAATTCAGAAACTATTGAAGTTTTTAGAGAAAGACATGCCAGAAGAAACTGTGAATAAAATCCTTTACCACAGCTCTTTCAATGTAATGAAGCAGAATTCTAGTGCAAATTACACCACCATGACTAAAGAGGAAATGGACCATACAGTGTCTCCCTTCATGAGAAAGGGTGAGGACATAGGATGTAGGTGTCGGTACAGTTTGTTGGTCACACTATGGAGATTATAAACAGACATACCTGTGGAGGTAGGTTATTGCAAGTGGTTGATCGCACTGAAGAAGGAAACATTTCAAAAGAAAGCAGAAAGTTTAAAATAAGTAATCAGTGACAAATTATATTTTTGTTGCAAGTCTAACATGTCAGGTAAGCCTTGTAATAAGAAATATTCGCTCAACAGCCTATGCATCAATAAGCATGACTCTTGGTATCCCTTTCTGTATCAGAAGCATGTATGTCATTAATATTATCAATATTCCTTATAAATTTGTTATATCAAGAAGTTAGTTTATGTTAGACATACATAATCAGTGAGAAAAAATATTGGCTCTTTGAAGGAGTTGCTGTGATTTCTATAAATCATTGTATTCTCAGTATTGAATTTAATATACAGCATCTCTCATAAAAATATCTTTAACCTTTATATGCTACGTTATATGTATGTCCATGTATCTGTGTGAGGAGGAGAGAGACAGCATTAAAATGCATGTGAGAGAGAACATGACAGAGAAAGACAGAGAGATGGTTCATGTTTGCTAGTCAGGTATCATGCAAAGCAAACAATCTCAAGAGTATTGGCCTCAGATTTCTGCTATATTTAGCATGTTTATGGGGATAGTTTGCTGTGGCTGCCAAAGTTTGGTATGGTTTTCCTATGTGCCAGTCCACGTTTCTTCTTGTTTTCAAACCCATGTTGGAAGAGCAGCCCGTGTGTGTGATCTGCTCAGAGTCACAGTAGAAGGGACCAGTGGGAACTTGCAACGTCTTTTGAGGCTTTTCTTCAGAACATATCACACATGCTCAAATTCATCGCCATGTCAAGTAAAAACCCAAGCACAGTGAATCCAGGAGTTCACATAATAATACAAAATATTCTGGCAAGAATATAAAGTATACTTACAATAAGGTATGAAATAAATAATTTTAGCAATAATGAAATATATGTTTTTGAAGAAAGGTATTTTGGTGAGAGATAACCACCAGAGTGAAGAATACAAGAAAACATTAAACGCTGGTGTGGAAGTGAGGAAAAAGAAAACTCTTTGTGCTGTTCGTTGTGATAAATTCATAATGCTATGGAAATCAGTATAGGGATTCCTCAAAGAAAAATAAAGACTAAAAATAAATCTATCACTTGATCCAGTCACACTAATCCCTTGTGTATTTCAACAGACGAATTGATAAAAGAATAATGCATTGTATATACAAAAGAGATACTATGCAGCCCCAAAGAAGAAGGAAGCCAGCCAGGTGCAGTGGCACCTGCCTGGAATCTAAGCATTGGCATCGCCACATGTTTGAGACCTGCCTGGGTACTACATAGTGAGCTCAGGACCAGCCTGGGCTATGGAAGAAGCACCCCCCCCCAAAAAAAAAGGACACCACAGGAAAAAAAAGATGGACTGGAGACCATCCTGTTACATGAAATAAGTCAGACTCAGAAAGTTAAACATCACCGACTTCTCACATATGTAGAGTTTAAAAACAATAGAGAGAGACATGAGAGGAGAGAGGGTACATGCATGTTAGAGAGAGCGCACACACAGATGATGGGACAGTAGACGAGAGACCTTTGGAGAAAAGGGAGGTTGAGCAAAGGAGAAGGAAAGTGAGAAAGAAACTACGGGAGGAAAGAGGAAATGAAAGGAGGCCATGGGTGAAAATACTCAGAGTACCTGATATACACTCACGATATGTCAAAATAAAAGCCATTATTCTATACAAATGATATGTACTTCTAAAATTAAAATGAAGACAAATTTTATTTATACTGTGCTATAAAAAACTAGAGGTTTTTGTCTTGTTGAAAGAAGTTATTGTTCAGATGGGGCTTGTCGGGAACATCTGCAAGTTGATATGGCACAATTTTCTGCTTCAAAGCTGGAACATCTGGAGGCACATTTGATCGTTAGAGCTGGGAGAGGCTATGGAATCTAATAGCTTAAAGTCTGCAAAATATTCCACTACACACAAGACTGGCATTCTTTTCCCCAAAGAATGGGCTCACTGTAAGTGTCAAAAGTGGAGATGTAAATAAATAAAAGGAGAGAACTGAGGAGACCTGGACTAGACAGTCATTCCTCAGTACCTGTGGCAGATTGATGAATGGACCCTCCTGATGTGTTAAAAACCGCGTGTGATCAAATCCCTTATAAAAGATGGCAATGCATACAACCTGTGCACAAGCCTCCTAAATATTTGAAATCATTACAGGATGACTCAGAATAGTTACTGCAGTGCAAATGTTATGTACCTACATTTTCTAATGTATGGTTTATGCAACTATGAGAAAGCAAAAAGCCTGAACATTTTCAGCATATTACACATTTTTTGATCTGCAGTTGACTCTTTGTTTTAGTATTTTTCTTCCTCCTAAAGCTTCATTTCTAAATGTTAGCCTTTGTGTTACCCAGTGAAATAGTATATACAAATAGCACTTTCCCACTAGATTTTTATTGCAAATAGTATGACTGATATCTTTTCAAAAACATTTTGACACTGTTAATATTTTGAAGATACAGCAATCGGATAGTAAAGAATCGCCCATAATTACATACAACCCATTTAACCTGGTAATTGCCAATCCTAACTTGACCATAACTTTTTTCTAAACTATTACTTGAAATTAGAAAATATAGTTTTCAAATAAAGTAAAAAATTATCTCCATCCATTATTGATATAGCTCTTGCAGAAAAAATAATAAACAAACAAAAAACCCTCAAGATGTTTACCTATGTCAATTGTTTCCCAGTGAAATTTCTTTAAATTACGAAGGAGGAACTTTTATTGTGACAGGGTTTCATACTGTGCTCCAGGCTTGTCCTAAACTCCCTGTGTAACCCACCTTGGCCTGGAACTCATAGTGATCAGGCTGCCTCAGCTTCCTGAGTGCTGGGATTACTGGTGTGCACCACCACTCCCAGTCTTTGTGGTTCTGCAAAGATTGATCTCCTCTCCTTGTGCTTGTCAGGCAAGTGCTCTAACCACTGTGCTGTTCCTCCAGCCCAGAAGATATTTTTTAAACTAGAATGTTTTATTATACTTGTTGGAAAACTTAACACAAAAAAACACTGTGAAAGAGATGTACAACGAGATGAGGATTAAAGTTCTGTCATGACCTAAAGTTAAAGCATGGGCATGTCTGTAATCCCAGAATTCTAGGAGGCCCACATAATTTCTGAGCTTGGTGGCACATGGCTGTAATCTCAGAATTCTAGGAGGCTGAGGTAGAAAGATCATGAGTTTGAGCTCAGTCTGGGCAAAATACCTAGCAAGAAGCTGAATCAAAAAAAGAAAATGCAGGGTGCTAGGAATATAGCTCAGTGTGAATACCATGAATTCAATCTAAGTATCTAATATATATGAACTGATATTAAAGGGAAGTTCTATAGTAGCTAAAAGCTTCCTACTTTATATTTTCTTTTCAACAGGTATTTCAGGAGACTGGAAGAATCAGTTCACTGTAGCCCAGTATGAAAGATTTGAAGACGATTATAAAAAGAAAATGGAAGGGTCCACACTGACATTTCGATCAGAGATTTAAGTACTATTTTTTTTCCATCTCCTTGAGCTGGAATTAACATGAAAAAAATCATGTCGAGGTTTAGTGAAAGAAAATTCTGCATATGATTTCTATTTAACTAGACGAGGAGCCTGCAACAGAACAATATGAGAATTTAGAAGTCTGTGCTGAAGAAAAATGTAGGCTCTGGTTTCAGCTGTCCTCTAAAATGATTTTGTACAAACTAAATCATAAAGTTTAAAATGTTAGCGGCTTCACAGTGAAAAATTGAATATCTGGAACCTTATAAAGAAAATATGAAGGGGAGTTTTCAAGATTTATCAATTAAAACTAAAAATTAAAAAGTAAAATTTTCTATTTCTCTTTGTTATATTCTTAGACTGAAACCCAAATAAGGTAAAAGACATTTTTACACTGAGATTTATTTCTTAGAATAGATTTCCTTAGAGTGAATATTGAATAGATTATTAATTATAATAGCCTACTGTTATATTTTATGCCAATGATCTAAAATTACCAAAAAGAATGTACCAAATTTATATGCTTTACATATTATTTGCATAATGAAATACTATCTACTGTTGTAGAGAAAATTTAAGTTGCCAGTTAGTTGTCATAAGACAAAAATGAACCTAATTTTACTAAATTACTCTTGTGAAGAAACAGTGTGCCTTAACTGAGAGAAAATGTAGATCCTGAAGCCAAAACCTTTGGAAAAGATTGATATCTCACTTCACATTTGTGGTTGGGGTAAAATCTCTGACACACATAACTTCAAAATGGAAATTGGTTAGTTGGTGTATGGTTTTCGAGATTCCGGTCCACAGTTGGCTGCCTCCACAGCAGAAAATTCTTGGTGAGAGACCATGGCAGAGGGAAGGTGACAGCCCTGTGGTAACCTGGAAACAGAGCACAGAAATGAGGCCCTCATGGCAGATATAGTCCCCAATGTCACCTCCCCTGACTCACCAAGACACACCTCGAAGGGTGCTCTACAAATCTCATGAATATCTCATAATCCACTCAAATCAACAACGAGTAATTATCATGAACCAAAAACTGCTGTAAAAACTGTTAAAAAGAAAAAAAAAACATAGTGCCATAGAGGAATTACGAGAAAACCTAGGAAACATATGCAGCAATACATGTTGCGAGGCCGTCTGCGTCATACACTTTGTACCACGGCTGCACTTCACCTCAGCGTTCAATTCTTAAAATACACATGGTAATTTGTGCAAGTGTCACTAGGTAGACCGACAGAAGTTCTAATCTATATGTTCAGTGACACAAGTCAGATTGTTAGTGCAAAGAAAGGACAGTTTAAACCTTGATCCTTTTCCTGCTTCGGGTATATCTTCCATCCCCTCACTACAGCGCTCTCTTGCTTTTTCTCCTTTCGTGTTTTCAAGTAACTACCGCGGTGTGTTAGTCACAGAACTTCCCCGATTCAGCCGCGTGCACACTTACAAAGACCACTGAAGCTCTAACTTGACCTGAGAAACATGTGGTTTCAAATCTCATTCTTTGCTACTTCCTGATATTAACTAGCATTTGCAAATCGTTCAAATATTCACTATTATTATACAAAGCTCTGGGTAGAGTTCCATACTATATGCACTCTTTCATCCTTGTAAATTTCACGTAAGCATGAGATATCTATCATCACCTTCTATCTATGTATCTGTGTGCTCTCTGAAATATACACAAAAACACTGTAAGAAGATAAAATAGGATAACCCAGCAAAATTTGTTTTACTTATTAACTTGTTTTGCACAGTAGAAATGAGTCTCACAGCCATGCTTTAGAATTTGAAGGATAATTAATTTAGAAGGAAAGGTACATATACAGAAATGCCAGGGAATATCAAAAAGAAAGAGAATCCTTAATACGCATAAACAATAAACACACAAGCAAAAATCACTAGGAGGAGTTAGTTACAACATTCAATTCGCATTGGCTGAGGGGTCCTGGGCTTTCAGCCAGCTCAAGAACTGGCCAAAATCCTGAGCCAGCCTTTCTCCCCTACTACAGGTGAGACCTCAACTTTCTACCCTCAAACCTCAAGTTTTATAGTGTCTTCCTCTAAGGGAACAAACGGGGTCTATTAAATAATACTAACTTGGGAACGTTTTGCCTGAGAACTGCGAGTTATAATAAATACAGGTCTGTGGGCCAAGGATTTCTCGTATCTAGGTCATAGGGCCAGCCTGTTCCAGTGGCAAGGAGTTGAAAGCAAAGAAAGATAAGTGTTCCAAGTCCTCGGAGTGAAGGCACACCCTGCCAGGAACTCATGCATGCACCTTTGTTAAGAAGAAAGAAAGAAAGAATAAAAGAAAGAAAGAAAGATAAAAAGAAAGAAAGAAGGAAGGAAGGAAGGAAAGAAAGAAAGAAACAAAGAAAGAAAGAAAAAAATAATGAAAGAAACAAAGAAAGAAAGAAAGAAGGAAACTCTGGTGCTAAAGATGGAACTCAGGTTCTATTCAAGTTCTTCACACTGAGCTAGATTCCTAGGACACTTATTTTGAGACAGTCTTTCTAAATTGCCCAGACTGGACTGAAACTCAGAATGCTCCTACCTCTACCTCCCAGAGTGCTGGAATTATATAACCTGTATGCAGATCTTTGTTTACCTTTAAAGAGACAGCAAAGAAAGACAATGTATTATCATGGACAAAATACTTTACACATAATTTTCCATTATTCTCGTTGCATAATTATACAAAGTAAATGTGCTTTTCCAAATATATCTTTACAATCATAATTTAGAATGACAAAAATGTGATTAAATTGTTATTTTTAAAAATCCTGATTTAACACAGATTTGAAATTTTGCTTGTAAATTTGTATTATTTCTTTGCTGGTTTGAGGTGGTTATGAAGGCGGAAAAATGTTAGTAAAATAATTAGAAGTAAATAAATGAAAAATTTCCTGTGCTTATAAGATCAGGCATTCAGTTTTTAATTTTACCTCTCATATAAACATTGCTTTTCTGGTTAAGTTTGCTGAGAAACTTCTGTCTTAATTTTATATTCATGCATGCAATAAATTAACATTCTCATCGCATTGCAGTTTCTAACAGAAGTTCAAAGTCCATGAAGTGTCTATGTAAAACTTTAAATGAGTTAAAAATTCTACTTCTCAGCTTTTAAAATATATGTTAATATGTATTTTTCTAAGTGATGCATATGTATCATTTTCCTTCAACAAAACCCACAACTATGAAATTCTTTCAAAAAAATTTTAAATGCTCATTTTCTATTTGTGTTTCATAAATCAGACTTACTCATTGTTAAGATAAAATTTCTCTGAAATGATACAGCTGACAGGTAGTTTTCCCATAAAAAGTCCATAGTTTGAATGGACACCTCCAAAGACAAATAAAAGTTTAACATTTACATAAAAGTCCAACAACTTATGTAAGTACTTTTCCAGGAGAGAGTGGGAGAACTTCTGTTTTTAGAAGACATTGATTAATCTTCACCCCCCTTAAAAAGTAAAATGTATTCTTATTTTTGCAAAGACACAGCTCTCTCTTCTCAAAGAGAATGCAGATTACTTTATTCTAGAGCCAAGTGCCTGTGACCAGGGCTCAGGAATGTGGACTATCAGGTTTTCTGAACTGCCATCTTCCGAGGAATTAACAATTACACGCATTACACGCAGCACTTATAATTATAGAACAGAGAAAAGTCATAAACCGAAGCACTTTTTAAAAACATTGGTGGAAGCATCAGGTAGGTGGGTCACCCTGAAGCGAGGAAATCTCTGCCACAGGCCTCAGATGTTCTCTGAGGGCTTTCCTGGCTCTTTGGTCTGTGGAAAGGTGAGGGATTGGCTCCTTGTGTTTCAAAGGATGTCTCAGGGGATGTTGGGTTAGAGGCAGATGTGGAAGGTGATAGATATGGCCATGGATAGGCCAAGACGGCTCCTGATAATCCCGCTGTGCAAACCTCTCAGCCTCTCCACAAGTCCTTAAGCATGCAATTAGCTGATCCTCAGGAAGCTCTTGGTGAGTGAGGCTGTTTCCTAGAAACTTCTTTTCACATGTCAGTGCCTGTTGTGGTTTGCATCTGGAGTTCCCCAGAGGAACTTCAGGTATTTGGATGCTGTAGAGTCGTTAGGGAACTGTGTGCTGTTGGAAGGGGCGCTTGACTGAGAGGTGAATTATAGATTTGTAGTATATTGTGGCATGTGGTATACTGCTGGGCACGTGACCTGGAAGAGGCAGACCACTGAGGCTGATGCTGGGAGGGGTGGATCACTGGGACAGGACCTGGAGGGGTGTACACTAATTTTCCCTCTCTACTTGGCTTGGCTTCCTGTTTTCTATGCTGGGAGAAGTTTTCTACTAACTATGAAGCCTCCTCCATGTGCTTTCATTATTGCCAGCCACCCCTGAATGGACTGCAGCCTTCTGAAACTGTGAGCTAACATAAATCTTTATTCCTCTAAATTTGGATGATGGATATTGAAATACATCAGTGAAAAGTAACTAAGAGAGAAATTGGTGCCAGAGAAGTGGGGACATTGTTGTAACTTTACCTGGCCATGTGGTTTGGAAGCCTTTGGAACTCGCTTGTGGGAGGAGTTTTGAAAGAGTTGAAGATGCTGGCTATACAAGTCTTAGAGTGCTGTGAGCTAATAATCATGATGGAAGATTTTGGTCTGAGCTCAGAAGACTAGAATGCTGATGGAAGTGTGGATTGGAAAGACCAGGCTCAAGAAGAATGTTGATATGATCTTTTAACTTTTCTATTATTTCCAAATAGAAGCGGAAATTTATCCAACCTCTAAAACTGTTTCATTCCTTTAGAGCATCTGGCTATATAGAGTGTCTGGCTGAAATATGCTTGTTGTCTGCAACTTCAGACAAATAATGGACAGATTCTTAGAGGTCAGTATCCCATAAATCATGGAATTCCCATTTCTACCTGCTTCTTATGAGAGCCTTTTAGTAATGTTGTCATCACTAGTTTTATATGTTTCTATGTGTTCTATGCACTATTTCCCTTCAGTGGGTGGCCCCACTTTGGCTTCTAATAGATACATCAAAACATGGCCTTGTTTCTCAGAATTTAAATATGATATGGACTGTGTTACTTTTATCATACTCATTTGTGCATGATGACTACGTGGCTTCTTCTTGGCCCCAGGCCAAGCCTACTTCTGCTTCATTTGTTCAGTCAGAGCTGGCTTCCATCAGCATCCACTTGCTCGTCTGTGTCTCTGCATTGCTTCTACACTGCGAACACAAAACTGAGAATTTCGCAGATTTGGGACACTCAAGCTTGATGGCGATATCAGACATTTTTCTAAGCTCTATGAGAAATTGAAAACAAAGGACCACCACTATCGATTAATGAGAAAAACCAAGCATGAGATTTCTTCGTGCAATTTGCTTTTGTATTTTGTGATTGTATTTGTTAGTAATCCCAAGCCAAGGAATGCAATCTAAAAACATGGCTAGCAACAGCCATACAATTCTTTTATTCAAATTTTTTTCCTTTTCTGTCTTCTTTTATTTTGTTTTTTTAAAATTTTCTTTATTAACTTTAAAGACAATAGACATCAAGTACTATTTCTATGTTTTTAATGCTGACACTTCAATTTTAAACCTTACTTAAACATTATTTTGTCGATATTAAAACTAATGATATCTACACAAAAATCCTACATAGTATAAGCACCGTCTTGCTCTCCCCTTCTCTGTCACCCTAATCATTATGTAGATTCTGTCAATATAAATAAACAACAGAGGCCGATTTCCTAAAACAAAGGAATAAATAACTTTCATTCGACAGCAAGCAGGGAATAATACAGTGTAAAATATTTATCTCATGTTACCCAAAAAATCTACTCTAACAAATAATGTAAAAGAAAAAAAAACTAATGGCAAGGCAAGAGAATTGCATATTAGTTTTGCAGTTATACATACAGCAGTGTCCAATAAAAATGTTTACGAACATTAACAACACTCTGTTGGCTGTTTTTCCATAATACCTTTTATTTCAGAAATTTTTAATCCCTAATGTATGAGTAGGTATTTCTTGGACCACATCCTTACTAGTTTGTGAAAACCTTAGCACTCCACTGACAATTCTTGTACTTAACTGTTATAAAGAAAATGCTGTGACATGCCAAAAATACTAAAAGTACTAAACATTGTCCACTTCCAGCACTCAGCTGAAACACTTACGTGAACTTATCTGAAATGTATCTTTGATGAAATTCACTTGACATACACATAATGTGAAGGGCTTGCTTTTTTTTTTTTTTTACTGACAAGTACTTTCTAACTTCTGTTACAAAAATAAGATTTGTACTGTGAATATTGCACATTTACTGAAAGTGGATGAAAACAGCTCAGTTGGATAGTTAACTTCATCCATATTTATCTGTAAAATTCCGATGAAGATATAAGGAACAGACAATTCAAATTAAGTTTATAGGAGATTGCAGAAAGTAACAGACTTTTTTGTAATTAAAAGTGAAAAGTCTTATTTTTCTGAGGTTTATTCATTCAGCAAAATAATATCCTACTCTTAATTTACATTACATAAGATAATTCCAGCTGATTATAAATACATATATTTCACATAATATATATTTGTGTAATGCATATGTATATGTATAAGTATATATATATATATATATATATAATTGTGTATTGTGTAACCAATCTACTTCATAAGTTCAGTGACAGTGTATGATTATGTACTTCACACAGTGAAGTAATTCCCAGATAGTGTTTTAGGACATTTGTTTCCAAAGCTTAAATCAAAGAAAAAAAATAGAATTATTTCTTAGAGAAGAATATAAGTAAAAATACTTATGACATGAATTATTTATGGCACTAATTGCCACATATTGTACCCAAAGTGATATAATTTAGAACAAGCACAATTTCATTCTATTTTTCATTCATCTAATTTCCAAATGTTACTTCAACTCTTCAAAGTCAATAATATCTATTTTTAATTGACATTTTATATTGTACAAAATTTTAGGGTACAATTTGATGTTCTGATACATATATTCATTGGGTAATTAGTGTGTCCATCACTGCAGATATTTGCCACTTCTTTATGGAGATAACACTTGGAAACCTTATTGTTTGAGAGTTGGAGGAATGGTACAGTGGTTAAAGCACTTGCTTTGCTAGTGCAAGGCCCTGAGTTCAATTCCCCAGCACCTCCTAAAGCAGGTGGTGGTACATGCCTATAATCCCAGCACTTGGGATCCCAGCCTCAGCAGGCGGATTGCCTGAGTTCAAGTGAGTTTAGGACCAATCAGTGTTACAGAACAAGGTATTGTCTCAAAAATTATCTTCTATATAATATATTATGAACTAGGTAATATTTCATTGCATACTTTATTTACTTTATCATGCAATACAATACCATAATTTCCTCCCCCTGATTATAACTATCATTTTCCAATACTTCTTACAAGTAGAATTTTTCATGGCTAATCAAGAGACTTGTTTCTCTAATGTATACTTTCCCGTATGTGGTTAAAACTTATTTTTATTAGCCAATTGCTCTACAAGGTATTTCTGAAAAACAAAACAAACAGACAAACAAAATATATATAGAGAGAAAGAACTCTCTGGTGGTCCAACAAATGTATAAACCAAAAAGAAAAATGAAATCAAACATTAAGTGCTAAATTATGGTTTTCAGATATTATATGCATCAGGAATTTTGATAATTTGTTTATTCAGCTGGACAAGGCCAAGAATGTGGTGTCTGAAAACAAATCATGTTGCGTTTTGAAAGGAAACGGAAGTAACATGTTTACAATTCTGTAAGTAAGTGCTCTTTAAACAGAGTCTCACTGCTGTGTACAGCACATCAAAAGACAGGTGGACGTGCCCAGGACAGGGTTTGCTTTGCAAAGAGGAAGCCAAGTCCTGAAAGGAAGGAAAAATGTAGCATACTTCCTTTTAGGTCCTGTCCCAGTAATCCACCGCTTTTCCGTCCAGCCCAGTGTGCCAGCCCTATCAGACTTAAGCTCCTCACCCACTACATGCCTGGAATCTAATCCACCACACAGCTTGTCTTCCAACCCACATCTATAGTCCACCACATGCCCATGACCCCACCTTCTAGAACACACCCTAGCCTCCTAACAGCACACAGTTCCACAGAGAGTCCCTAACTCCAAATACATTAGACTGTTGGGGGATACTCAAGACCCGAACCACAATACTATGCTTACATAGTAACATGACCCATGATTCTATTTTTGAAGTAAAAAAAGCAATACAGAACTAAACAAAACACAATTAACAGATGTTCTACTTATGTACATTTGAGGCTTTTATAGGCAAAACAAGACTTCTCTGCATTCTGAGATGATGAGCTCTGCCTTTGTCACTTTTTGCTCTCCACATACAGATCTCATCCTGAAGTTCACATGTCTGCTCTGTTCGTGATATTTAACATTCATATTTCCCCCAGGGCATAACACACACACACATCACAAAATCACTTTCATCATGGTCCGTGTAATTTGAAAACATTCTTATAAGACTAGAGAAGGAACAAGATTTGATCTACTGACCCTTCAGGCATGTTCCCTCTGCGCTTCTGTCAGGCCCTATGAAGTCTGTGGAGAACTTCAAATCCAGGAATCCTTCGCCAGCACTGACTACATGTCACCACCCTGATTTACATTTTCCCCAGTTCTTTCTGGCCTACTGTTGGAACAGCCTGCCCTGATATTCAAAGTATGTGTATACAGCTCTGACTTCTCTTATTTTAATTCCCTATAAATTGGCTGGGTAATATGTACAGCTCTGAGAACTGTAGCTTTCTGGAGACAGGAGTGAGGCTGCTGCCTTCTGGTGCAATCATTTGATCCCTGTTTCAGCAACCTCTCCACTGACTGCCCCTGAAAACTGAGTAAGTAGATCCATCATACGATAAAATTTCCTTTTTGATCTCTTTTTGAAGTTGTTCTATATCCAGAGCACTGTTTTTGTTTTGTGGCTTTCTTCAATTTCTTAACTTCGATTTCTTAACTTTAATTACTTGTGGAAAATGAACCTTGCTCAAGTCCTCAATTCTTTGTTCCTTCTGTCCTCTGTCCACACCCCAAGGCAAAGACACATAAACACACAGCCCCCACACACATACACACACCACGTCAAGACACATTCTGAAACATACAAGATGTTGCTTACTGCATTCATTTCAGGAGCTGGAGTTTGATGTGGACTAAAGAGAATTGAACTTTTTCAGGGAGAGAAAATTTTAAAAAGATAGAAAAAACTCAGGGCCTTTACACAATCCTACATTCTGAGTGTATTTTTTAGTTTTGATTTTGAGATAGAGTCTTGACTGGTTGCTAAGTAGCCCAGGCTGGACTCAATCATGTCTTCACCTGCCTCAGCCTCCAAGAGCGCTGTGATTATGTCAAAGAATGATTCAGTTATAATGATAAGATCACTGAGTTTCTCCTAAGATAGCCTTGTTTTTATATTTTTTATTTCATTTATCTTCTTTAAAGCCAACTCTACACATGTTAAGTTTTAGCTTATTGATCAAGTTGGCTAGAAAAATTTTATATGTCCCCTAGCCTATAATTTATTAGTACAACAGTGAAGATTTTTCTGCCATGCTCCTGTGGTATTTTGAAAGATTTTATGAACTATTTTTATATTTTACATTGAAAGCCATCTTCCAGCATATTTGCTTTGGTGGCATCGGTCCATTTATGTGCGTTTCCTCTGTAGTCTGACCAGACTTTTAGGCCCTGGACATGGCAAGGCCAGACTAATTCAGGGCTAGCTGCCTGTGGGCCTTTGAGTCCATCACGCCCACTTTCTACATGCAACAGGAATGTATTCAAACTGGCTGTCTACCTTTCCTCTTGTTACTCATTATGCCTTTCTCTGGCAATATTTTTCTAGCACGAAGAGCATGAGATATTTCTTCAGAGAAGAATTTCTCTGTCAAAGAGAAATTTCCTTACAAATCGTGAACACATCTAATTCAATAAGTGATAGATTTGTTGGACTCTGGCCTGAGGTCACAGCAAGTGCTCAGTGTGATAGAGCAAGGAGACTAAAGTTCAATCTCGGTTGCCATCCCCTTCTGTTTGTTCTTGAACACACCCCGAATATGTTTCCTTGTCTTATGTATAAAATAAAAGTGTGGTACACCCCCAGATTGAGTGAAGACTAGAGCTAGCATATTCATAAAAAATGCAACTTATTTTCTGGAAAATATTGAATATATTTTGATAAATAACATATAAAATATAAAGAACTAGAAAATAAATTTAAGGTGTTTGAAGTCATACTTTGCAACATTTTGGAGTTTACAGATAATTTGAGGATATTCTAAATATATTATCATTCTGATTTGAATTTGGGACCTGAGACTCTACATTTCAAACAAGTTCTTATGTAAAGTTAATAGCAGATCATGCTTGGGCATGAATTGCAATGCTAACAAAAGTTGTAAATAAATTGGTGAACATTAAACAGTATTATGAATTAAATTAAAATGTTAATGTATGAAATAATGGCAAAATTAACCAATATGAAGGATTCTATAACCCACAAGTTCAAGGATCCTGGATGTACTTCAACTGCCCACTTCTACACACATACACACAAGTATGTACACGGAAATAGCCATATCAAGGAACGTCAAATTCAGCTGCTCAAAACCAGTGATAAAGAAAAAATGTCTCACAGGTAGGCAAGTAGTTGTGTTACCTAGATCACAGGCAAGAGTAATGATAATCATCCATAAAAGGAAAAAAATGAGATAGGACTCAAATGCTAATGGTTAAAATGGAGTTAATTGGTTGTAAATTGTTATTTTAAGTTTATTACTGTGAAATGTGACTTCTAAAAGTTAAGCGTGCCATTCCCTTTCACTACTGCTTCTGCTAAAGATGCTAAAGACCTTTGCTGTACAAAGCCAACTGCAACACAGTCCATGGTTTTCTGCCTACAGAGTAACATATTGTACTTGTATTTCTGTGAACTCATTGCACTTGTTTTTCATCGTATTAAATCATCTTAACTATGATATTTATTACTCTATGACTTAATTTTCTTTATTTATCCATGATTTGATTTTAGTAAGTGAACTGTCAAGTATTTGTAAAGTCTGCTCCAAAAATGGCTCCTGAGAAAGATGTCATGCGAAAAAATCTAACGACAGTCCATGACTGCCCCATGGTATATGCTTTTGCGAGCAACTGGGAAAGGGTGGAGCAGTTCCAAAGCAGGCCAGATGACATTGTGATAACCACGTACCCCAAGTCAGGTGAGTTCTGTGGCCTGACTACCATAAGGCTGAGTTCAACATAATTTTCTGGAAATTAACTGCGAGACAAAATCATTATGATTGTAAGTTTCTGCTATTGGTTAGTGTGGCCACTTACTTCTTCTACATGTGATAAAAAAAAAAAAAAACAGAAAGCGCTGATTCATGTTCTAATAGGTTATATTAAGATCGTTTGTTTCACAGAGGTAGTTTTTCACCATTATTGAGCCCATTGTTGAATGATTATTATTAAAAATTTGCTTTTTTACCCCCAGGTACTACTTGGGTTAGTGAAATTGTGGATATGGTTCTCAATGATGGCGATATTGAAAAATGCAAGCGAGATGTCATTAGTGCTAGAGTCCCGATGTTGGAAATGAGTGTCCCTGGAAAGGGATCAGGTAACCTTAAATCATGCTGAAAGTGTAAAATTGTAATATTTCATTAGTGTGTGTTATTGTACTTTTTACTCCTATTCGAAGAAACTGGAGTAGATTTGGTATTATGAAATAAAAGTCAGCAAGCAATATCATAAAGAAGGAGAACCAATTGCATATCCAAGTATATACCAAAGACGCAATAATTTTATCAATAAAATAAGAATTTCCTTGATAATTTAAGCCATTTTACTTACATGTTATTGACTGCAAAAATGTGAGAGCTTAGAACTAACTTTAGACAATGTCGTAGTTAGATGATTATGCAAAGTTGTACCCACTCTTCTTAAAGTAGAATGTATTATTAATACAATTTCCTTTTATTTCACAAATAGTGTTGAGTTGTGCACTGTACTATGGCCTACATATAAAAATTATAAGAGAATTTTGTAACCTATACCCAGAAAATTTACAGTGATACTGTGACTTTCAAATGTAAAGAAAGTAATAACACATCAATGTTATTTCTGTTACATATTCCAAGAGTAGAATTCCCTGAAGGAGGACCACTGGAGAGTTTATTTTATAGTAGATGTTTAAGGGAGACTACTCTCAATTGTCAAGATCCAGACATACATATTGTTGTGGAAAGGAAATTCCAGGAAGATGATGTACTAGACATGAAGGCCTTGATGCAGGAAAGACCAGTGAAATAAATAGACTACAAGTGACCACTGACATAAGAGGCTAGAAAAAGACCAATGCAAGAAGAAAAAAAAAAAATAGGATGCAAAACAATTGGAGATTAGGCAAGGATGGTTTATGTAAGATTCATATTTTGACAAAAAGTCTTTTATACTGAGCAATGAGAAAGGCATCAGAGAGATTTAAGCTAGAAAGGTCAATAGTTTTATTATTTATTTAAAATGCAAAACCAATGCTGTTCCTGCAAGAATAGCACAGCAGTTACAGTTTTCATTTGGCAAGCACAAGGCCCCAAATTCAGTTCCCCAGGACCACATAACCAGATGTGGTGGCATGTACCTATAATCCCAACACAAGGGGAGCTGAGGCAGGAGGATTGCTGTGAATTTGAGGGCCAGCCTTGACTCCAGAGTGAGTTCAGGACCAGCCTAGACTACAGAGCAATACACTATCTGTCTCAAGAACAAGCAAAACAAAACAAAACGTCTTTGTGGGACAGCATCATGGATGCTAGAAAAGATGCATTTTGGACTTGTTGATAGACTATCTTACTTTCTCCTTACTGTGACAAATATCCAACATTCAGTACTTCAGGAAAGGCTTCCTGGCCTACAAGTCAACCACACACATATGAAAGCTCTGCTCTGGGCAACCCCAGATCTCAGCAAGTTGACACATTCTTTCTAATCGTCTGCTCCTTCCAGCCAGGCCCTATCCCCTATAACACATGAACACATGAGACTTTTGGAAGATATTGCAGATCCAAGATATAGCATTCTACTCCAGGCCATGTCCACCTTCTTATGCAAAGCAAATTTAGTCCTTTTCTGAGAGTTGCCAAAGACTTGACAGCCCCAGTACTGCTGAAAACTCCAGTCTCCTCTGAGACACAGGCAAATAGCTGCAAGCTCCTGCGAAAATCCAAAAATTAAGCCCTTCCAACATACATTGGTACAGGGTAGTATTCCTATTCCAAAAGGGAACAATAGGAGAATGGAAAGAAATTGGACCAAAACAAGTTTTAATTACAGCAGAATAAGAGTTAAATCCTGCAGCTCTGTGTTTAGCACTTAGGGTAAACTGTGGCAAGAAGTGAGCTCTCAAAAGGCTTGGGTGACCCCACCCTTACTCTGTTCCCTCCTGTTGCAGTCTCAATCTTTTTCCCTTGGGGCTTTCCTCGGGGGGAATGATCCATGCCCCTTGCTTCTCTAAATTTTCAGGGTCTCCAGTCCACCTTAGGCTTCTGATTTACAATCCCATGCACAAAGCATTGCCTGGGGCCCACTGCCTGTCCTTCAAAGCCTTCCTCGTAATCTGGGTGGAAGCCTCCATGACCCTACAAATCTTGCACTCTGCAAGCCCATAAAACCAGGATTGCAAGGACATTGCCCCTGTTTGGAACAGCAGTCCAGCCCTCCTGGTCTTTGGCTACAGCAGTTTCCCAGGGCCTGGATGGTGAAACTCCAGGTAGCTGGGGTCTGGCAAACAGTTCTCTCTTTGTTCCTCCTAGGACACTCTTCTCAGAGCAATGTCATTTGCCTTTTCACGCTTCAAGTGGTAAACGGTGGGATCCTGCTGATATCTGAGACACTTTCACGGCAGCTTATTCATAGTCCAAGTTCTAGGCACTTGGCTTACTTTGCAAAGGTAATCTTTTAACATCCCTGTGCTCTTTTCTCTCAATTTTGCAGCCCATTCCATTATTGCAAAACTACAAACTCTTCACATCTCTTTTTGTTCATTGTGTTTTCTTTCATTCTCAATGTAGAGGTAAAAGCCTCAAACAATACCTAAGTGACAGCATGACCATTGAGTGGTTTGAGATTTCCTCCACCAGATTAAGTAGTGCATCACCCTAAATTTCAGTTTTAGTCAAAGTCTCTGGAGAAGAGCAAAATGAGGAACTTCTTTCCAGAGAGTGCCGATACAGTCCTTTCCATCTGAAACTTGAGCCTGGATTTTACAATCCTTGCGTAAGAGCAAAATGAGATACTTCTTTCCAGAGAGTGCCGATATAGTCCTTCTTCCCATCTGAAACTTGAGCCTGGATTTTACAATCCTTGCGTAGGTCAGCGTTCTGGTCTTCTGAGCTCTGACCCGTATCTCCCAACAAGCCCAGTTCAGAGTACCCCAAGGCTTCTAGAGCCAGAATCTTCAAAGCTTTGCAAACTACTCCTGCAAATGAGTTCCAAGGGCTTCTAAACAACATGGTCAGGCTATCTTAGTTATATTCTCGTTGCTGGAACAAAACACCCAATGTCCAATATTTAAGGGAGCAAGGATTTATTTAGCTCATAATTTCAGAAGATCTCACAGTCTGTTCATGGGCAGCTGGCACTGGTGGAGGCAACATGGCAGAGGGTAGAGAGATGCTCACTTCATTGCAGATAGAAAACCAACTGAAAGTAGAAGTCAAGTTGATATCTGAAAACTCAAGCAATTCTAGAGCTTTCCAGAGGAAGATGCTGTAGCAATGTTTCTTCTTCTTTTAATTGCTTGAGCTGCCAATTATCTCCCCACCACCCAAGGTGGTTGCTCCTCCCTTCTTGGCCCACAAGTCAACAACACGCACAAGTGAAGTTTCTGCCCTTGACAAGAACAATCTCAACAAGCTGATGCAATCTTTCCACGTCAAACCCCAACCATGCCCTTTGTAGCCACGCTCTGTCTCCCAAGAGCTCATAGTTATTTCACCACATCTGAATACATGAGGCTAGTGGGGGACATTCCAGATCTAAACTACAGCATAGACTGTATAAAAAAATGAGAAAAATGCAAGAATCCGTGGTATTTCCCACAGTTATTTTGATCAAACAAATGGAAAATGAAAAATTATTATATGGACTATACTGATGAGGAACATACATGGATATAAGGCTTTCTGTAATTCACCGTGGAACAATTATATTTGAAATGTCGTTGAATTTAAACTTGTGGAAAGGTATTTGCCAGGACGATCTCAGTGTAGTTCAGTATTTAAATCAGTGTAATTGCTTGGGAAAGTTAAGAGTCCGAGTGATCTGTGAAAATCACCAACAATTTGAGAGAGTCCGTGGTAGAATGGTACATCAAATGAAATGCAAAAGAACAACTCTGTTGAGTTGAGAGTGAAAAGAAGAATCTGTTTTCGTACAGATGAGGGGGAAAGGGGCCATGAAGTGACGCACAGCTCTTAAACAGTGCAGGACACTAGGGGTTCAAGGACAGAAAACTAGTGCTAGACCCTCCTGTACCACAGCAGCTATCTACTCTCTCTTGGTGGAGGTGCCCATGGCCAACTGGCTGGACAACCTCTGTGCTGAAAGGGACTTAATCAGGGAGTATTAATTAGAGGTTAAAAGCTAAACCTTATAACTCTAAGATTATGCCATTATAAGCAACCAAATAGAGTTTAAGAATGAGGTAAAACTTTGGGCCAGGAACATAGCTCAAAGATTAAAGTGTATGCCTAGAAAGTCCAAGGTCCAGGTTTGATTCCCCAGTACAACATAAACTGTGCGTGGTGGCAAATGCCTCTAATTCTGGCACTCAGAGTCTGAGGCAGGAAGATTGCCTCAGTTCAAGGCCAGACTGGGCTACACAGCAGGTTCAGGAATAGCCTGGACTACAAAGCAAGGCCCTTTTTCAAAAATAAGTAATTGTAAAGTTTCAAAGTCATAGAAAAGTATGAAATAAAAATGATTAAACCAAAATAATATAGAATATAGGAGACAATAGTTGCTGATGGGAAGTAGGGTGGAGAGCAAGTTTGTGTCTTAGTAGCTTTTTTGTTGCTGGGACTCAGTACCTGACATCCACAACTTAGGGAAAGAAAAACTTATTTTAGCTCACAGTTTCAGAAGGTCTCAGTTCATTCATACACAGCTGGCAACAGTGGAAGGACATGGCAGTGGTAGAAGTAGAGGCCTATCCTCACAGCATTGCACATAGGAAGCCAGGTCAAGGGAAGGCAGGAAGCAGCATATATATCCTTCCGGGTCTCATTCCAGTGATCCACTCCTTCTAGGTCCCATCTCAGTGTTCTGCCCCTCCAACGTGAAGTAGATGTGGTAAGCCCACACCGCACACCTGTTATCCAAGCCATACACCTGTGATCCAATCATCTGACACATCCTCATCCTCCTCTACATACTCATAATCCACCACTCCTCCAGTTAGGCCCCAGTCTCCCAAGAGCACACTGTTCTATAGGCAATCCACAACATCCAAATACATGAGACCTTTGGTGGGTATTCCAGATCCAAACCACAATAGTTTGGGTGGCAGAGAGGGAAATGTTGAGGTTTGGCCAGTAGATGAGTTAAGCTGTGTCACTCAAACGTTGCCAAGAAGCTGGAAGTGGACACTTGTGGTGTACTCAGATATTCCAACTGTCTATATTTGCAGATTTAAAGAGGTTCCTGGTAGTCCATTGCATGTCAAGATAAAAGAGAATAAGAAATTCCTTCAGAGGGGCACAAGGAGGTATCTTAGAAACAGCAGGTGCCGTAAAGTCTTCATAAAGGCAACTAAAGAAACTCATGTTGTCATGGGATGGCGTTAAGGAATATTCCGTCATGGCAGATTGCAATTTCTCATTTTTCTTTGCTTGGTGAATCAGCTATAGCTATCAGAAACAAAGCATAAAGCAGTTCCTCGTAGCATTGTAGAGGTTTATAATGAAGGTTTCCAGATAAAGTGCAGGATAACTCAATTAAATTCAGAATTCACATGATCATTTTATTTAGTATACATTCATCCCAAATCTTGCAAAGAATCATTTTTTAAATTGGTTATTTACCTGAATTTCTTCCTGGACATTTTAAATTTTTCTTTGTTTTTGTGAATCACATTTCTATTGATATAAAAAGTTCCTCTTAATATTTGTACTATTCAGTCTTGTAGACGTTCATCAGTGACTAAGTATATTCTTCCTGTGATGGAAACTACATCCTCTTCTGCATGTTTGAGCTCAGAACAAAGCCATAGTGAAACAGAAAGTAAACATATAACCAAATTATCATTACATAGAATATTAGAAAAGAATGCAGTAATAGAATTCTTAGCACATAGGGTAAGTTATTGTGAACAATTGAAATGTCTGTTTAAATTTGGAAAGTTGGAATGAGCTCTGTGTAGGTTCCCTTTCCAATGTGGGAAGGGGCAAGATCATGTAGAGTTGGCTGGTAAATCAGAAGTCCACCTGGAATAAGTAGTTTTGTGAAAAAACTCAAAAAATCATGGGCATAACTTTAAGATTTATTGAATCAAAAACCTGAAAGAAGAGATGTGCTGAAAGTCTAAGTTAGGCATCATTACCCCTCATTTGAATGTAAAAAAAAGCACAGATTCTGTGCTTTTAAAACCATTCTGTGGTTTTTAAAACCATTCAAGAAGTAAATCGCAGCTAGACATTGAACCCCAGGGGACTAACCTTAAGTTGCATTCCTTCACCTGTTACACACTATTGTCTTTTGGAATTCAGAGAAACGGCAATGACTGGTTAAAAATTTTACAGTATTCCATTACATACAGTTCAAAAGTCATTTTTTGAAAAAAAAAAGATTGGGAAAGTGAGGATATGCAGACTCCATGGAGATGCTAATATTTCCATTTACCAACTGAAAATTTCCTAGATGTGGAAGCCTTGAAGAACAAACCATCACCTCGTCTTGTGAAGACACATCTAACAATTGACCTTCTTCCTAAATCATTCTGGAAGAACAACTGCAAGGTACAGTCTGAATTGCCAGCTAATTTTTCGGCGTTTCTCATTCATTCTATAAGGAATAATCAAGTATTTCTCTGACTTTGACCTTGAGAATTGAGGGTTTTTTTTAGCATGACGATGTGCATCAATTGAATAAAAAGACATTAAACTAAACAAATGTGAGTTTTCTAAACTTGACAAGTTACAAAATCTTCATGTCAGCTCAGTTTTGCTAATTTCATTCCTATTTTGTCTGTAGAAATTTTCAGCTTCTACCAAAACTTAGCGTAAGGATGCAATTTTTTATTTGAAAAATTGATAAAATTCTTCAATGAAACTTGCATCTGCATATTTTCTTAGGAGAAAATTTTAACTACAATAACTTTTACAACAATGATAGTGGTACTCAAATTATTTCAATTTTCTTGGCATTAGTAGTTCGTGATATTTGAGGAATTTTTCCAGTTGGTGAATTCATGAGTGAAAAGTTCATTTTATGCCCTAATTATTAGTATTTGTTATAATTTGTGATTTTTTTTGTTTGTAACTTCTCTTGTTTCTCAATGACACAGGTATTGCTTCTGTCATTCTCTAGTTTGGTCTCGTGGATTTGTGCTTTAATATTTATTATTGGTCTGTGTTTGCATGCTTCAGGTTAGTTTCAATCTTTTTCCAATTTCTTCAGCTTAAACTCTGATTGTTAGATTGATTCCTCATTTCTAATGTAGGCATTTTGGGCTGTAAATTTCTTGTCACTACTGTGTTAGTTGAAGCCCACAATTCAGCTTTGTTCAACATTATGAATTTTCTTTTTACTTACTCTATACCTCTTTACTATTGGATTAGAGGTACATTGTTTAATTTCTAAATATTCAAATAGTTTACATTGTCTTTCTGTTACTGATCTCTAGCTTTCTTTCATTCTAGTCAAAGACCTTACATTATTCTCTTTTAATTCACTAAGTTTCTTATGATTTATGTTAAAATTTATAGGTGACTGTTCCATGGGTATGTGAATACATAAAATTTTCTTAGTAGGTGCAATTCCTCTGTCATTATGAAATTACTTTTTGTTCCTCTTTTTTTTTATTCTGATGTCTAACATGTCATATTAATGGAGGTGCTGCTCCCCAACCCCATTCCTTCTTTTTTGAGACAGGGTCCCATTGCTCAGTCCAGACTGCTCCTGAACTTACTGTGGAGTCCAGGCTGGGCTCCATCTCACAGCGATCCACCTGCCTCAGTCTCTCAAGTACTGGGATTATGGGTGTGCATCATGAAAGCCAGCTTGTGTGCCGCTAGAGAATCGAACTTCCGGCCTTTCAGCTTGCAAGGCCAGCGCTCTCACCACTGTGCTATTCCTCCAACCTGACTTCTATTTTTTATTGTTTGCATGCTATATCTTTTGCATCCTTTTACTTTCAACTTATTATTGTCATTTGAAGTCAGTTTTTCCTAAGCAGCATGCGATTCCATTTCGCCTATGTCCACTCTGATAATTTCTGTCTTTCAATTCAAATAATTCACATTTCAGGTAATTGCTCATGACTTTCATCTGCTATGTTATTTTTGTTTGGAGTTTGTTTCCTTTTTTCTTCTTCTTGTAATTCTCCCCCTTTTCCCATTTCTTTGGTGTTCCTAAACATTGATTCCTTTTTGACATTTATCTAATGATTTTAAGTGTTTTTGTATAGTTTTATTAGATTTGCTTAGATATCACCATAAAGATACATAATAATCTTAAATTATTTATGTTACTTTTTACTTCAAATCAAATAAAGATACTTTATTTGAATTAGGTTTTTAACCTTTCTCATATTTTTAAATACTATCCTAAATGATTTCTGTGCATAATAAACCACCCCATGTCATGGTGGTATAACCCTTGCTTGAATTGAAAAATACAGATAAACTTCTCAAGTGAAATGGTTGATTATATTTACTTCTATTTTTATTCATTCTCTAGTTCTCTTTTCTCTCTGCAATGTCCATCCTTTCCTTGTTTTTTTTCCTTCAGACACTTTCCATTAGACATTCATTGAGTTATGTCAGCTACTAAAAACTCAGAATGGGAAGGTGACAATATTTCCCTCTCTGCACTTGAAAAATGTTGTGTCACTTCCTTTTTGTCCTGAGGTTTAAAATGAAAAATTGTTATTCAAATTAATGATTCTGAATCAGTAACATGCCGTACCTCTCTGGATTTCTCTAAGAGGTTTTTTTTTTGGTTTGTTTGAACTTTACAACTTTCTTTACAATGTGCGTTGATGTGACTTTTTGAGTTTTCCTTCATGAAGTTCACTCAGCTTCTTTGATGTGCAGATTTACTAGTAGTGATATACAGTAGAAGGTTGTAGCCTTTAATCCTCTTAACACTGTTTTCTGTCTCAGTTTCCTCTCTCAGCGCACGCTGAGCCAGGTCTGGCTTCAGGGTCAATACTCTGAACTTCTATCGGTATCATTGCACCTTACATAATCCAATCATTTTTGTTACTACCCACTTTAAATGAACACACAAAGAAGTTTTCTATTTGCTTATTTGAAGATCATTTTAATTGAAAGTGAAGCTTCTTTATGACAATTGTTTTGGTGTATCTGTCATGTTATGCAACATGTAATGCATCTCAGTGTTGGCTGGTGTTTGCCTTTACACATTTAGATTGTGGCTTCCTTCTGGTTTTTGGGATAAGTCATTTGCATCTTGCATAGTTTGATTATGGTGGACAGACTTTTTAAATCCTATGTACATCACTAATTTTAACTAATCATCTCCCTGTCTGGGTTTAGCATAAAGGTTCTGTTTACATTTGGGGCATTGGTTTCTACAGCAGTTCAGTTTGTTTAGACCCTGCAAAGTATTTCTGATTGTTCTGATATCCTGGCGATGCTGGGACTCCTGATGCCACACGCGGAGCCTAAGATACTTAGGTGACCCATATGGTATTATTAGTTGAGCTTTAGGAGGGATGGCAGGAGCTTTAACGCCTGTGCCTCCTTATGCCTTGGGTACAGAGGAGGGAGGAATAGGGCTTTCTTTGCTTTTGTTTCCATGGTGGGTAGATGGAACTGCCCATGTGGACCCCAGTAAAGAAACAAAAGCTGAGACATCCAGAATCTCCACGCCACTGATATTCGTGGTTGGTCACCTCCAAGGGCCCCAAGCACAGAGCAGAGTTTCGGGGTTCCTGCTGCTTGTGCTGAGCGTCCTCTTTTCCTATCCTTTGTGAAAAGAGAGCAAGTTATTCTGAGTATTTTTGTTTTCCTTTGTTAATGCGTATGAGTGGCTCCAGGTCAGAGACCTCTTTATTCCTCTGTAAAGAACATGCAGGAGATGACATTAAAACAGTAGACAACACACAGGAAACAAAATTAATAACTGGCACATTGGCATTTCTTGAGTTGTGAGTCCCCCTGCAGGTGGCTTGTCAGAATTACTGTCTGACGATTTCTTGAGCTTTGCTATTATTTAGAGAAGCAAAGCCCTGGCCTTCCCAGGTCTGGAATTATTGGCGTGATCCACCACACCAAGATAGAAAGTGGTGCTTCAAGATCAGTGTCAGGGTCTCTAGTTTCCTAGGCAAGCACTGCAATCATTGTGATCACTGAGATGAGCTGTACTTCCTGCCCCTAATTTTATTTTTTAAATAAAAAAACTTCTTTCTGATTTTTTTCTTGTCCCCACTCAGATGATCTATATGGCTCGAAATGCCAAGGATGTTGCTGTGTCATATTACCACTTTGAATTAATGAACAAGTTACTTCCTGATCCTGGCACCTGGGAAGAATATCTGGAGAAATTTGTGACAGGAAATGGTAGGTAGCCTGTAGCTGACATTTGGTAAGGGGTAAAATTTTATAGCAAATAAGTCTGTTATCCACTACTTCGATGATGAGTCTTCCTTTCAAAATACTTACATTTAATGTAAGTAGAGCCAAATTCAATACAAGTGCATTCAAATTTCATTTTAGAGAACTATATGAAATACATCTAATATTTTATTTGAATGTTCAGTTGATAAATCTGATATCAGTTATTGGTGTGATAATTGCATTTTGAAATATCTTCTTGTTAAGAGAAATCCATTTTCAGTTTCTTCTTATCATTGACCTCAACTTGCCAAAATTATTTGTTATATATATTATAAATATTTTATATTTAAAAGAGTAAGAGATATTAGTGCCTTGTAAAGGAATAGATGGCTTCCATAGAAGGGTGACTACAATAATTTACTGGCCATCGATGTATTTTTGTCTGAAATGCTTCCTTTGTGATTCATTTTATTTAGAAGCTGAGTGCTCAAGTGTCCAAACATGATTGGAACACCTGAATGTTAACAGATGTTTAAGCTAATATTTTAAAATTGTTCCTACATTTTCAGTTTCTCTGTTTATCATATTCTATAAAAGGTTTTTGCTATTTTACTTATAGCTCAAAAATAAACCTTTGATTTAAAAATGTGTATGGAAAAAGACTTTTACTCTTATTTTAGTGGCCTATGGCTCTTGGTTCAATCATGTTAAGGAGTGGTGGAAGAAAAAGGAAGAACATCCCATACTTTTCTTGCACTATGAAGATATGAAAAAGGTAAAACAAAATATACTTACATAATACTCCCAGTATGTCATGGGTAAAAGAATTACATTTGATTTTAAATTCAATCTGAGTAGTTCAAAATGGCGTGCTTGTTTTCCTGTACTTCGTGGCTACTTACTCACGTGTGATGAGACTGTTAATGATTCTCTAATCGTGAAACACCTGACTCCTGTTCCTTCCTCCTTAATCACTATGTTTACTAGATCATTCTTTCTTTTTGAATTCCTCTCCTAATTGGCCAGGATTTCGCATCTTTATCATTATCGGCTGTCTATCTGTTCACCTACTCATTCATTCTTTTTTTTGAATTATTTGCTATTTTAGAACTATAACTTCCATGTCTTCTGTTTCCACTAATATTTTGCAGCCTTGACCCCTGGATCTGTACATTTTGGCTTCTTCCCACAATTGCAACCCTGTATCCTTAACTACATTTAACATGTCAAAACCAAATGTAATTTTTTCTCTCCCTCCAATGTGCACTTTTTTTTTTTTTATTGTCTTTTCTGGGGTAATCTTTTTTTCCATCTGTTTTCAAAGCTTGAAAGGGCATTGTGCTTTTCAGCTTTTTTTTTTTTTATCCGGACACTGAGTCTGCTCACATGTGCAATCTGTTGTTGTTTCGAAGTGGATCTCCTCGCGCACTTTCTCTTGCTCACTTCAGGGCCCCGTAATCAGCCATCTGCTCTCTTATGTGATGTAGTGCTAGTTCATCACTACTGCAAAGGTCTATTGACCATTTAGCCTGTTCTACTGAATATGGCTAAGCATACACACACCTTTGGGAAACATGTAGAAACAAATTTCTTCACAAAACAAAAGAAACAAAGACATACTAATTAGATTTTTTTCAGTATGTTTGGATCCACCACGGAAGGCCAAAGGTTCTAATCTGTGTGCCTTCACCCTAGACACCTGATACAATGTTTAGTGCCTATGGCCCAAATGGAAACACAATTGATAGCTCGCTGCTGATGAGCAGTTTGCAATAACCTCAATTTTAATAACATCTATACCACTTTGCATAGCAGCTTTATTTCTTGAAAAAAAATACAAATTTAGTATCTGGTACAGACTGCTTCAGAAAATAAAGAACTGTATCTCCGGAGTTAGATTGCAATCTAAATTATGAATCCAACACCTGCTGTACTCCATTCATCATTCTTTAAACCATTTTTATCAGCTAAATCTACTTATACTGATTTATGATCCAGCCCATTTATTTGGACAATTCATTCATATTGATTTGTGGTCCAGCCAACTTAGTTAGACATATGAAGACATTTTTGAATCCAATCAAACTTAACACCTAGGGCATATCTATCTGGAAATTTTTCTCTTTTTACACAGGCTATTTAAATATTGGTATATAAAGATGTTGAATGTGAAAACACACAAAACTGTAAGTATACATAGTAAAATTTAGGAAAATGTCTCACTCTATAGGACACTTCTGTGTAAACATTTGCATAAATTCTTAAGAAATGAGTAGAAAGATTGCAAGAGCAGAGGTAGGTTCCATGACAATCAGATTCTGCTCTCTCTTCTCCTGGTGTCTAGATCAACGTCATTGTGAGTTCTTGAGCAGTGGCCAGGTCATTGTTCACAGTGTGCAAACCCGTCAAATGTCCTTTCTGGGCCTGTTGATCTCTCTATCTTTGTATCATCACTACCAACACTGTTTCTAGACTTCTCTCTTCTCTCATCATTTCTACCCGTTCACTCTTTCTAACCACAAATACCACTTAAGCATCATCCATTTTTCTCTTGCAGAAAATTCATATAAAAACCGTGGAAACTGCACTGCCATTTGATGAGGGAATGCCTTCACAGTACTCATAAATGTGCATATGTGCAAGTACACCATAATAAGGCACATTTCTTAAACATTGTTTCCTCCTTACTTCATAAGTCACACAAGAGTGTTCACAATTTTGCCCCAAGTCATTTTTGCATTTTATTGGCTTCTGTTATATTTATGAACACCTCAACATTAATTCCAAAAACATTTTTTTAATATTAGGAATTGAGTACAGAGCTTCTGCGCTGAGCTGTCTTGGCCCTTTTGTATGTTTTCCAACAGAATATCGCTTTTCTCCAGGTTGGACTCAAACTGACAATTTTCTTGCCACAGCCTCACAGAATCCTTGCTCAAACTATGAAGCCTTACATCTTCAAAAATTTGAATTTTTCTCTTCTACTGGAAACGTACTCTTCAACAACTCAGTAGACATAATTTTTTGATAAATTTTGATAGAAGATCTTCAAATTCTGTTAAGACATCATTTCTCTAAAATCTTTCTAGATTGCCAGTGTCTATTTAGTTACTTCCTGGAAATTCACAAATACTGAGTTTTATGTCATAAGAAATTGAACAATAGTCGATTTATTTTATTTTATATATTATATTTTTAGTGATTAATGACTAGTCTAGGCCTTTCTGTCTTGGATCTTTGACGTCATTTTTCTGTTTTGGAGAAACAGGATTGAAACCTGCAGGCTTGTACATGCTATGTACTCTACTAATGAACTGTACACCAACCCTGCTGTCTAGTTTTTCATAATTTTTGTCCAAGCAAACTCTAATCAGTTTGAAAAGGAAATATATGTTGTCTATGAGTTGAATAAGAGCCTATTATTATTGTTTCTGAATGTTTTTATCAGAAACAAGAGAAAGCGCAACAGAAAAATAGGCTTAGAAGAATGAAAAGGTATCGTGTCCAAAAAAAACATTCATAACTCAAATACGATTACAAACTGGGCTTGAATTTACTGTGATAGTTTTGTTTCTCTCAATATACTTAATGGCTATATTTAATGGTCTCATTCCTTTTGGAAGTGGAATGTAAATTGAAAGAATTAGATTAAATAAGACATTTATGGTATAGGTTTGAAAAGTTGTTTTTATTGGCTTTTACATTTTTGTAGTTAATCAAAGAATATGAAAAATGAACCCTATGAAAAATGAATCCAATGAAATATGAATTTCATTCTTTATTCAGAATCCTCTTTAGGGAATCAGACTGCAAGTGTTATGTTCTGTCATTATCACTAAAATTCAGTGTTCTGTGTTGACCGTTTCCTTGCACATATCGTGAAATCGACTGGTAGACTCCAAAGGAGGAAATCAGGAAGATTGCTGCCTTCCTAGACAAGAACCTGAGCGACGATGTGTTGGATAGGATCGTCCACCACACGTCATTTGAAGTGATGAAGGACAACCCTCTAGTGAACTACACTCATCTGCCAACTGCAGTGATGGACCATGGCAAATCCCCTTTCATGCGCAAAGGTAAATATTTAGCTGAAGGTAATTCTCCTTTTTACTTTTGTGACTGATTAGCTCTGAGAGTTTTGCCATGTTACTTAACCTGTACAGACTTCAATTAATCATGAGTAAAGTGAACAGTAAAAAATAACTTAATGAAAGTTGTGGACTGGTGGAACAGCTCAGAGGTTAAAGCACTTGCCTAGCAAGCTCAAGACCTTAGGTTTGATTTCCCAGCACCACATAAGCCAGGTGCGGTGATGCTGTCCCAGGTAATCCCAGTACATGTGAGGTTTGGTAGGAGGATTGCCATAAACTTGAGCCTGGCTTACACTGTGAGGTCAAGGACCAATCTAGACTACACAGTGTGTCCTTGCATCAAAAAAGTAGTAATTTAGTTTTGACGCTGTTAAAGTAAAGCACAGCATGTGAAGTTCTTATATTATTTAGAAAAAGTGAGTAGTTTATAAGAAAGTTCAACAAAACAAGCAACATTTTTCACTATAAGCCTATGAGTAATTTTTGCTTACTACAGATGCTGTTTGATTTATAAGAAATAGAAAGGTCAAATTTAGCTTAGAAGACTGTGGCATTCATTGATTAAAACATCACTTTCTTTAAACAAATGCTGTACATTACAGCTTATTATATGTGGTACATGTATGAAATGTTTTAATAATAAATTCATACTTAGCAAAGGTTAACTGGAGGAAAATGAGACATTATCCACATAATAATGCTCCTATTTTAATATTCTTTGGGAAGTTCGCGACAGAGGAAAGGAACTTCGGTATTGCACTTGATCATAAGTATTACCCTAACTGTGTGGGGCACGTGTGAACATGCAGTTCTAGTCCATCAGGTATGGAAAAGATATATGAGGACATCTTTTCTGAAAAGTTTAACTGATTTATTAAAATGGAAAACAGTCCTTAGGTATTCAAATTGTGTTTTTTCTTAAAAGCTCTGCATTTAACTTTTAAAATATACAGTCTCTAGAGCAAGATAGCAAGGCATATTTTTCTACTGCAAATTTACATCATAAATTGGAGAAAAAGAAACAATATATGAATATATATGTATATGTATATATACACACACATATGTATATATGCATCTAGATCATGTATGCACATATATGTTTTATTTGTTAGAAGAACTTTTGACATCTTTATTCAACAAGGTAATTTTTCACTGTTCTAGATAACTAACTGAGTATATTTCCTAGGAGATGTTTGCCTTCATTGTTGCAAAAATCAATTCCATTCCATTATATCTTATTGGGGTCTACTATAGAAAAGACAAGCATAGTGTTTAGATTCTAACTTCTCCCACACCAATACAGAAGAGATCATTCTAGTGTAATAAGGAGGTAGTTTTTATTGCCCCAATGGACATAGTGAAGAAAACACCATGCTGAGTAGTTTGAATTGAGGCTTGTCAATTTTATTTCATTATATCCCAAATCAGTTCTATTGAATATATTGAACTACCAAAGCTCTGCTTGTATCACTGGCTGAAAAAAGGAAAATAATAATAACAATGTCACAAGTTTTGGGGCGAATTGGACAATAATGTGTAATCATTTAAACAATTTCTGATCCTATAACTAACACAAGTTATAAATTTTATTCATTTAAATAATTCAAGATTGATTCACTCATTCACCTATTTGTGTATTCAGTTAACACTGGAGTACATGGTCATTAAATAATTCATATACTTAACATGCAACATATATTCTTTAGAACAATGAAATATTGCAATGAAATGTGTCTCCAGAAACTGACAGCGGACTACTGTGAGATGCATGTGTACAAATGAGTGCTGAAAAGAGCTGAATGTAAATCAGGACACCAACACCAGTCCCAAATGGACTGGAAGGACGCTGATCAGATACATCAAAGTCATCGTGTAGCCTACAGTGGTCAGCATAGAGCGTATGCTCTCCATAAGAAGTATGATTTTATTATTAAAACATCTCAGATATGTACCATATATAATAAGCTGTAATATACAGTATTTACAATATACCTATATGTCCCAATTTGCAACAAAACCAAAGTTTAAAGTTTGGACAACATGTACTTTGACAGAAATTATTTGGATAATAAATATGTTTGTATATTTGTATAATTTATACACAATCAGAAGATCATTAGGATGCTTTTTGCATAACGTTTGCTTGCTTAACTCTGTTGGAAATACCCACTTAAAACTATTCATATGCAAGAAAAATTTTCCCTAAGTCCACACCTTTACCTTGGCTGACACCATTTGTCCCTTCCTAGGAGTTATATTTTGACCTTTCCACATTTTCTTACTCAGGTACTGCTGGTGACTGGAAGAATTTCTTCACAGTGGCCCAAAATGAGAAATTTGAGGCCATTTATGAGAAGGAAATGTCTGGAACTACACTCCAGTTTTGCACAGAGATTTAAAGTGCCCAAGTTAGAATTCGAGGAGGACCTGGAGTTTATTAAAACAGTTTAGTTACCACAGGACTGGGTAATCAAATAGCTCTGTAACAGGAAAATAAATTGTGCCTTTAAAACTGATATTTCAAGCCCACTAGCCCCACCCACCTCTTTCAGCCCAGATGAATGGACAGAAAGTGTAAAAATTCTCTCAGCAGGGAGGCGAAGTCCAGCTTCATTTCCAGAGATTTCTTCTGAGTCTAAGAAGAGATGAGACAACCTGCCCGTGCCTGTTACCTCATTGCGATTCCTCCCCTACAATTTCTTGCTATTGGAGATCCCCACCTACCTACATACACGGAAATGAAGATTTGAGTGACGAGGCCCGCACATCTTATCATGGCTAGCTTTGAATAAACCCTCTTTCAGTTTCAACAACAACAACAACAACAAAAATAAGATAAATAGAATACAATAAGCTCAAATCAATTCAAATAAACTTTAATTTCTCAGTGTCATTAGTCTGGCTCTAATTTTTTTTCCTTTGGTAGTGAACAAACATTAAGGCCCATTAGTTCACCCCCCCCCCCCCCCTCCTTTTGTTAGGTCTATATCTCCTTTTCCTAGAGTGAGTCTAGAAAGTGCATTCTGATGGAGAGTGATATTTTCCTCCCTACTAATATCATCCCAGAGACATTGTTCCCACACTGGCACTGGGTCTCCTCCTCTGGCTCCGTTTTCTTTGCTGAATATTTGACCCACTGCAGGCTGTTGTGTTTGAAGCTGTTCCGTCATTCATACCTTGCCTCCCCCCAGTGATGGTGCTTGGATGACACAGTTTTCATTCCAGATTTCATGGCTTGGATTTGGGAACTATCTCCCTATACCATACCTCTATTCTGAATCTTCACAGGGCAAAGGCCTACATTAGCATCTCTAGGGCTCTCTCTTGGGGACAGATAACAGAAACTTGTCTCTGAGTGCCTGCCCAAGGTTAAGCCCTGCTTAAAGAGACCTCCTCCTCCCCCCAACAGATCCTTCTGAAATTCTGAATTTCACCTGTTTCTCTGTTCTATTCACTTTTATTTTGTTTCTGCATGGATTTGGACCCCCTCACAGCACTTTTAACACCCAAAATAAGATTATACGTACGGTTATAGATACTACTGGACATGTTCCACTCCGGTACGCAAGGTCAACCTACTCAGTTGATCCGCACTCTGACCTCCTCAGAAATGCCCCTTTACTTCCGACTGCACACTGTCATTGTCTGCTTGGACTGTTAAGTAGGTGTTTCTCTGCCTCTTTTATGTTCAAACTGGAGCTTTGCTCTGAAGGTAGTTGAGTATCTTGTGTTTTGTTGCTCACCGAAGTCTTTGCCTGAAGATCATAACACAGTGCATGTGATAAACTATATTCAAAACTGAAGTTCTCAAACTGATGATGACTAGAGTATTCTAAGCTGAATATTTACTTGCCTAAGCCAGGAGGGGGCTGAAACATTGTAGACTCTTTGAATGTACTTGGCATTTGAGATAACACTGGTTTGTAGTAGTTTCATCTTTACAGATGAATCTTTGCTATCAGCCTGATGTAGCTTGAATCAATCCTGAAGCCTGTAACTTCTCTCTTTTTTAATCACAACAGATGAGTCAGCTTTGCCCAACAACCTTCCCCGGCCCACCCACCCAAAAGTGATTTTAGTTTTGGTTCTGGAGATGGTTCCTTATAGAGATTTCTGGTAGTAAGTATGATAAATTATTTCAGGGTATGAAACTTGTGTTCACATTCTTTAGAAACATATTTTGTAGGAGTAAGTCTTGAATACTCAGAAATATTATAGATTAATTCCAGTTTTCTTTCTAGCACACTTTAAAAGAAATAAATAAGCAAAAAAAATCATGAATCCAGGTGTATTGTTATCCTTATTAAGTTAATAATATAACTTGAAAACATGGGTTTATGATTCTATGCTCTCTTGCTAAAGAGAAGATTTCTGAATTTGCCTTTGTCTGTATAATAGAATGGCTCTACTAACTGTCTTGACTAGCAAGAAAATATCATTTTCACTTTCCCTAGTTTTACTTTTTAAGGTGCATGCCTGTAATCCCAGAGCTTGGAAGCCTAAGGCACAAGGACGGCCATGAGTGCAAGGCTAGCTTGGGCTACACAATGAGTTCATGACCAGCTTTGCATTCAGAGTGAACTCTTATCTCATATATATATATGTACTGTATATATACATATATTATATATACACACTTTTTTAGGATTCTTACTGTAAGTGTTTTCTAGAAAAGTCTGCAAAAGACCAAAGACTTAGAACAATTAGGGTTAAGACATTAACAAAGCCTTAGCAACTGAGAAAATAATTTAGTTTGATTTCTATCGTATATACAACTCTAAGATAGTAAATATGATTAGCATTATTATACTAGGAGCCTTTTAGCAATTTTGTTATCCCTAATTTTATATGTTTCTATGTGTCCTATCCACTGCTTCCCTTTGGAGGGTGGCCACTTTGGCTTCTCAGAGAATTCCAAAAATAATCTTGTTTCTGAGAATTTCAATGATATGTAGTGGGTTCCTTTTGACTTATTCATTTATTCATGATGACTACCTGGCTTCTTTTTGATCCCAAGCCAAGCCTACTGCTGTTTTATCTGTCCAGCCAGAGCTGGCCTCCATCAGTATCCACTCACTGTTCTGTGTCCCTGCATTGCTTGTTCTCTGTGGATGCAAAATTGGGAATTTCACAAGATTTTTAGTACATTTAGTGACTGATGACTGTGTTACATATTATTTTAGGCTCCATGAGAAATTTAAGACAAAGAACAAGTATTGTAGTTCAATGAGAAAAACCAAGCACAAAATTTCACTGCATAATTTGCTTTTACGTTTTATGTGTGTATTTGCTAGTATTGCCTACCATGGAATGCGATAATAAGCATGACTAGTAACAGTCATACAACTCCTTTAACTCATCTTCGCCCTCTGTCTTCTTTTAGGTGTTCTTTTTTTCCTTTTATTCCCTTTTCAACTCTAAAGACATAAGTACTATTTCTATGTTTGTAATGCTGACACTTAAATTTTAAGCCCAATTTAAATATAATTTTGTCAATATTAAAAGTAATTTGATATCTATACCAAAATCTTGGCATAGGGTGAGTACCCTTTGCCTTCTCCCTTTCTATTGTCCTAACCTAACCATTATATAGATGCTCTTGACCTAAATACTTAGCAGAGACAGATTTTCTTTTTAAAATGGTATTTATTTGAGAGCAAGTAGGGATCAAGGCACTGTGGAATATTTATATCATGTTACCCAAGGATCCTACCTTAAAAAATAAAGAAAATATTTTAAGAGGCAAAATATTTAGAATCAGATAAACGATTTTGAAGCCATAATGCTTTGTCATAAGGATTAGTAATAAGGGTGTTCCACAATCAATGTCAAAGCTGCCACTTGTCCAGGATTGAACAGCCAAAGAGGGCCTAGATGTTCTTACCAAAGTCTGTGCTGTATCAGGTGGCCTTGGCTTTGGTACAAGGTTCTGGCACTAATTTTTGATAACAGTTAACATCAGGCATATGTACTTGAAATCTTTCTAACCAATCAATTTTAATATATATATATATATATATATATATATATATATATATATATACATTGATATATACATTTCATGTTATGTTTATGTACAATATGCATGCATACGTGGTGGGTTTGTTACAGCTTTGCATCAATAACTTCAACTTAATTTTAACAGTTTTTACAAGTTTTTGCGATTTTAATGCCATATTTTCAATCTTTTTTTTTCTTTGCTTTGCAGTGATTGTAATTAAACACATGCACACAGGAGGGACCAACCACGCCTCAGCATGGGTGGTGACTCACAGAAAGTGTGTGGGTAGAGCTCAGGGCAGGACTTTCAGGGAGCTCGGCTAGTAGAAGAGTACTCCAGGAGCTCACTGCAGGACATAGAAGAATTTCCCTCTAGCACGTTTACTGCTTCTGTTTCCTTTGGAAGAGGCCTTGATGCTCCGGTAAATTTCAGGTATGAGCTGTTTATTTCATGAGTCTCATGGGCTTCCCACCTCCCTGAGGAACTTGCTACAACTTGCATAATCCTCTGACAAGTGAGCTACATCTTCAGCCTGAGTTTATTAGATACAATTTTTAAAAAATAGTATTGCTGGTACTACCGCTTCCACTTCCATAATTATGCAAACTCTATTTAATTTTTTATTGTTGTTTCTAGTATCTTCTTCTCCTCATTGAGCTCACTTTCCCTCTTAACAAAATTGTGCTATGATTTCAATTAGGAGACAAGGGAGGAAAGGTGAGTGTTTTCATTTTTTATATGTCTGTTTTTCTGCAGCCTTGAAAGGTTTGTCTGGGCATACAAACCTGTGTTGAAAGAGATCTGAGAGTTAGGAGTTAGAGTCAGAGAAACAGAAAAGCAAAACATCTGTCCCCAAAACTAAAGTGCAAATAAATAAAATATTTTCCAATTAGTATAATGATGAATATAACGCCTGAGTCTCCATGATGTTTTCCACGGACGATGGTGGCATTTGTCCTCTCATTTCCCTGGAAAATGCTTGGCATCTGTGGCAGTGAAATCTGTGACTGAGGAATTCCTTTTCTAATATCCTGTATGTGAAGAAACATTGGGTCAAATATTCTACTCAGTAATTTAATCTTTGCATTATTATGTGTAAAATAACAAATATAGAATACCTGTTTGTATTCTGGCAGTATTATAATAATGTTGTCACATTAATTGATTACTCATACAGTATTAAGTAAATGATATATTAGTTCACATCTTAAAAGATAGGAAACGTACTGTGAGCTGACTATAGTGATTGAGTCCCCTGGAAGAAAAAGGTGCATTCGTATTATTACAACATGAAAAAAACATGCAAACATACATTTGAGTCAGGAGTTAGTCTTTTAAGCCAGAGGAGGTGAGTCTTTTTTTCTTCCTAGGCCATGGCAAAATGTTTATTTTTTCCTCACATGCCTTCTTTTATTCCTTAGGAAAATTCTTCGTCTAAAGCAACCAAGGCATAGTCTAATGTAGAATAAGATACTGTATTCTTGTATCAAGAGTGTAGGCTGGGAACAACAACAAAAAAAAATAGCTTAGAGTGCCATGTTTAAGGCTAAGTTTTTAAAGATAATTTAAACTTTCTGTCAGTACCTTAAAATATCAGCTATTCACCTATATATCTAAGTAATACAATGTTGCTGTCATGTTCTTCCATCTTCAGTTTGGTTTACCCTGTTCCTCACCTCAAATAAAATAGGAAAATAAGAAATTTATTCTTTCCAGATAAATTATACATGTCTACATTGAATTCATAAGTTACTCGAGATATTTGGCAGTAAAAAAATATTGGAGCCAATTATCAAGCAAATTCAAATATTTAATTATGTAGTATTTTAATAAAATGCATAATTGGCTTAATGGTCAATTGAAAACCTGCATATTGTTTGGTCAAAGATTTATCTTTGACATTGGCCATTATTGTTCAGTTTGTTTCTTACAAAAAGAAAAAAGAATCCTAACAGAGTACATAAATTTTTAAACAGAAAATTTTACTTTGAATTTTTTTCCATGTAAATGATACTTATCACTTATTCCTTTGTTTTGTTTTTTCTTGTTTATGACAGATATACAAGGTAGACATTTCATAACAAAAGAATTTGTATTAGATGCCATGAAGTGAATTTTCATAATTAGTTCAGTTTTCTTCAGTTTCCCATTTCACCTAACTCAGATGCGGAGGTGTCCTCTTCTTCTCGTCATGTTACAGATATTCTTAATGATTGTGAGGTTTGTAAACAACGATAAAATGAATCACACAGACCTCACACACTTTTCCATAAATTAAGCATTTACAAGATAAAGAGGCAATCACATAATATAAGTAATTGAATTTTGCTTCTCTAATACAAAGTACTGAAAAATTCTTTTTTATCAAAATCTTCTGTGCTTCTTTTGTTTGAAGACTATTATTATCTTTTGAAGACATCAAATTGTAGAATGAATTTCAAATGCTGAATCTAAGATGTTTCGCTTTGTTTTGGTTTTGTGCATGAACAGTAGGGCATCACACACTTTCAATCTTGCATAATGCATAAGCACCATGCAATTGTGGACGAAGCAGAAATTCACTGAAATATGACTTTTTCAGGTATAAATACAACATTCTCCAACAAAAAATTCTGTATGAACACTGATATCTATATTCCTTCGACTTTTTCCCTAATGTGTCTTATTTCAGATATTTTGGGTTTTATCCTTCACGTATGTTTTCTTTGGAGCACATAGTCATTATCTTGATTGAGGAAACACTAGCACTTTGCTGAATATAGTTGCACATATTCATCATAAGGAGTACTCTGTGAGCACTAAGAATACAAAACATCGTTGACCTACAATACTCCATTGAAGGAATTCTGTAAACTTATCTGAGAGTTATCGCTGATGTAATTCAAATAATACGAAGGGTTTTATTTTGTACTGAAAATACTAAAATTTCATGTGTTGTTGACAGCATGTGTACATTGAGTAGTCAGTGTACCAATCAAGGCAAGTATTTGCCCCTTCTCTGTGGAGCTAACACTTTAAAAACATATCTTTTAAATATTTTGAACTATGTGATACTTTATTGTACACTACGGTCATTTTATCATGCAATGAAACAGCATAATTTCCTCCTCCTGATTGTACTTTGCACAATTTAACTACTGTTTCCCAATCCTCCCTTTTTGCAAATAGAATTTTTAAGGAATCATTAACACAGCCTACTCTCTCTGGTGTGGACTTTCCTATACTTGTTGCTCCTTGTTTCTTCAGATAATTTGTGGTTCTGTGTTTCTATTATTCTATGAAGCATTGCTAAAAAAAAAATACAAACAAAAAACATATATAAATCACATAATTCTTGCCATTGGGTCTCTAAAAAATGTATACAGCAAAGAGACATATGAGATCACACTTTAAGTGCTACATTGTTTTTCGACACTACGTGCACAAGTATGTATTGATATTTTGTGTATTTCAGCCTGATGAGTGCAAGCATGGGATGCCTGCTAACAAGTCACATTTCAAAGGGAAAAAGAAGCAGCATGTTTTACATTTTCAAAGTAAGCGCTCCTCAAGCAAACTCACTGCTGTGTCGAAAACCAGGCTGTGGCAGTGTGGGAAGCATTATTAAAATAAGAACAATTAACTACTTAAAGAACAGAATTTATACATCAGATATTATTCCCAGAAACAGAGAAAATATTTTTTAAAACTTCCAAGCAGTATGATACAGTTAAAAACAGAGAGATTTGATTTGACTTCATTTAATGTAGCAATGTGACATAGTTTTTACTTTGTTTTGTTGTAGCAATTTGCTTATTAGGTCACTAATGAAAGTTTATCCTAAGAAAACTGATTGATGTAAAGATAACCTTGTGAATGTACAAATATGCACCTTCCAGTATTCAGCTAAGGCAATTGAATTTTATTTATTTATTGTCTCTTCTTTCCCAAATTAACTAGTCATTTGAACTACATGCTTATAGTTATTTTCTAATGTGAACTGGTGGGTGAGGCCAGATTTAACAGTAACAACAAAGATGCAGAAAAATATGGAAAAAAATAAAACTTTTGGTGAATATCCCAATGAAGGGATTGGTTGGATTCAGAGAGGAGTTATCAAGATTTGACTACTGCAAACTCATTAGAGGAATAGGAAGCTGGGGTAGAGTGGTGACTTGAGTGAAATGACTTAGGCATGGAAGATTAATATGTTAAACACTGTACAGTTTCTCGGACTTGGAAAACCCAGAACACAGACATTCTTTGGAACCATATGAAGTGATTGCCTGAGCCAGGGTAAGGGACAGGGAGGGGGTGGGAGGGTAGAAGATGGGAAGGGATTATAAACTCGATGTGATACATATGTGTATGAAACACCCAAATTCATTGTAAATACTATGTATTACATTTGTATATTAATAAAAATAGTGGGGGGGGAAGAGAGAATTCATTTATAATACATATTTTCCCCACAAGGATAGTTCTTGAGAAGCACAAAAGTGAAATATATGAGCAATTATTTCCAGTTCTTTATCTTCCGTAGAGAAATAGAATTTAACAAACTAGAAATTATCATTAAACAAACACAGAATTCTATGTGATTTCTAGAACAGTTTAAACCAAAAATATACTAGTCCTATAATCTTATATATTAACATGGCCCATGATTCTATTTTTGAAGTGAAAAATACACGATTAATTGTTTAAAATTAGAAAGAATCTTATTGTTAAAAATCTTAGCTAAAGAATTTAACAAATACTTTATTTATGAAAATTAAAGGATTTTATAACTTCGTGGAAAATTGTCTGCATTCTGAGACTATCAACTCCACCTCTCAGGTTTCTGCTCTCCAAATATGGCTCTGGTCTTTATGTTCACGTCTTTTTAATTTTTTTTTTTTTTGAGACATAGTTTCACTCTGTACCCTAGGCTGGTCCTGAGTCCTGAACTGCCTCAGCTTCCCAAGTGCTGGGATTACAGACATGCACCCCCATGCCTGGCTCACATGTCTGCTCTATTCATTACATTTAAAACTCATATTTCCTGCAGAACAAAACACATACACATCAGTCACTTTTCATCATGGTCCACATTATATGGGCACATACTTACAAGATGTAGAAAAGAAACAAGTTTTGATCAGCTGACACTTCAGGCCTGTCTCCTCTGCATTTCTGGCAAACATGACCAAGTCTGAAGAGAACCCAAATCCAGGAAACCTGGGCCAACAGAGGCCTCAAATCACCCTCCTAGATATTTTCCCTAGGGCTTCCCGGCCCACAGTTGGAACAGCCAGCTCTTCCTGATATTTGAAGCCCTTTTTTATTCAGCTCTGGCTTTTCATGTGTTAATTCTCTAAAGTGGATGAGAAAGGTGTTCAGCTCTCCCTGGAACTTGCAGTTTTCTGGAGACTGGAGCAAGGCTACTTCCTTCCCAGTGCAATCACTGTTTTCCTTTTCAGCAACAGCTCCACAAACTGAAAGCGAAAGCTGAACAAGGAGATCACACTGTGAGGTGAAATTTGCTTTTT